>JAGDQP010023979.1:8674-28496 GCA_022664845.1 Lepisma saccharinum | reverse complement strand
CTTGATCAAAAATGAAGTAAGCAACTTTTAAATCAGATTCATTATTTAAGGACCCAGGACCCTTTAAATAATTATTTTCATCAATGTCTATCCTTTGCTCCGAGACCTTGGTGAACAATCGAACAATTTAACAACAGAAAATAAAACGGTGAAAAAACTGAAATTTGTTCTTTACTTTGAGCTTTCGTTGACGCGGTATTTTGGATTTTTTTAAAAAAAAATCTTCAGATACATACAAATAAGTAGAACACCAGCTTCAAGGAAAAGGAAAAAATTACGTGAGGATATTAGGTATGAAAAAGAAATAAAGACCAGAATAGTATGACGAATGCAGTATTCACTACGAAGGAGCTCTTTTCTGGACCATTGTACAAATTGTGGAAAGATTGGTTAACTGTTTTGCATAGAATACTATTATATGGAGCTAAAACGTTAACCATACGAAAGAAAAGGAAACCGAAAGCTGTCGAAATGTGAACAAGAATGGGAAAATACCGTCAGACACAGATAATACAGACAAACGTTCATTCCTAACAATTGGGGATCTAGACATATGTTCTGAAAGTACACAACCAGAATAGTATAAATGTGGAACCCTAGCGGCAGACGGCAAAGGGTATAGAAGTTATGAGGGTTTAGAGGAGCCGGTCGCAACAGTAATCCACTATAACATCTCGTAGCGTTGTTACGTAACACACGTGCAGTGTACATACAACTTCCAAATTACAATTTACAAGGTCGGACCGTGGACAAGTGGTTAAGGCGTTGGCTTGTTGAGTGAGAGAAGCTGGGTTCGAACCCCGGCAGGGAAAGAAATTATTTTAGTTTTCTTTCTTTCAAAACACATTTCTACTTGTTCATATTTATCATCAATAATTGTTTTCTTGCATTTTTAATGACCATAGGTTAGCGGAGGTTAGGTAAGTTCAGGTTCGGAACCCAATGTTTGTGGCAATCTCACCTTGCCTAACCTCCGCTAACCCATGGTTACTAAAAATGCAAGAAAATAATTATTAATAATAAATGTGAGCAGATAGAAATGTATTTTGAAAGAGAGAAACGAAAGTGTAAACATACATAACCGAACTTGACCTTACCTAACCTACCCTAACCCATGGTCACTAATTTAAGATAATCTACGAAAACTGCAAGAAAGCAATTATTAATAATAAATATTAACAGATAGAAATGTGTTTTGAAAGAAAAAAAAAACGAAGAAAATTCTTGCCCCAGGGTTCTTTCACTCAATACGCCGACGCCCTAACCACATAGCCACGGTCCGACCTTCTAAATTGTGATTTGGAAGTTGTATTTACACTGCACGTGTGTTACGTAACAACGCTACGAGATGTTATAGTGGATTACTGTTGTGACCGGCTCCTGCTTTAAATCCTCATAACTTCTAAACGCTTTGCCGTCTGCCGCTAGGATTCCACATTTATACTATTCTGGTTGTGTACTTTCAGAACATGTCTAGATCCCCGATTGTTAGGAAAGAACGTTTACTTGTGAGGAAGTGTTGAAGATAATAGGCAAAAGGCTAACAATATTTGAAAGAAAAAACTAGTTAGGACATTGCCTGCGAACAGATCAATACTGAAGGATGTCACTGAAAGTGTGGTTAAAAGGAAAAAGAGGCAAAGGAAGATAACCAATGCAGCTACTTGTAAACATTAAGATAAACTGTACGCAAAGTCAGGAAAGGAGCAAAAGCTGGATGGACAAGGATAAACCTGCCTTGAAAGACCTGTCGCTGGCACTTTCGGCAGGACACTAATGATCAGATACATGAACCTTAATTCACCTTCAGATGTAAAGAGATGGTATCACATGAATTCCCTTCTCTTCATAACATATAATTAATTTTCAGTTCATTAAAACAAATGGAAATTCATGAACAAGTGCATGTTAACGACGGTTTTTCAAAGCAGCATTACTTACACCATCATTACACGGATTCTCACAAAGCACAATTATAGTTAAACAACAACCATATCCTCTCACTTCATTATATAACAACAGGATCCATTTTCACTTCCAAGAATAATTTCCACTTATTATTCGAAGAACACGGATACTCACATGCTTTGGAGATCACTTACAAAGTATTTGAACTTCATTTAATGTGGGGTGTTGTTCTGGCTGTAGGCAGACTTATGAATCGAATACCACTAGGTAAGTTGAACTGATTCAGGTTTGCCACTGCTGATTATGTTAAGTCCGAAGAACGTAAAATACAATTTTAAGGTGGACTGCAGACCACTTATCTACTGCGGAAATAATTCTAACGGACTCAGCTTAAGTTGGGTAGTTACGGTCGCGGACTTCGGATCAGAACCCTGGAGGCACGCAAGTTTCAGTTCTGCTGCTGCTGCTGGCCTTACTGACTGTGGATTTCCCTTAATATCACTAAGGCTCTTCACGCTACCTTCCCTTTCCCTGTCCTTGGAAGAGTGCTCACGAAAGAACGGTATCCTTCAGACGCGAGAGGCTCTGGCCATAGCTGTCTGCCTGGCCCACAAATGTAAGTTCAATAATACTGTAATAAATTTCTAGGGGACATGCACACATTTTGAGGAAAGAAAATTAGAAATTTAATTCACTTAATTACTGGTAATGTTCATATATTTGAATGTTTTAGAATGGGCCTTGGCCGACTACTTAACATGTTCGTTGTTTGTGTATATTCTCCCGAGCTCAAATCCGGTATGTTGGGAGTCCACTGAAACTGTAGGACCCGTCCAAAAGCTCACAAGATCGTTAAGGAGATCGTTAATAACACTTCAAACAAACGCTATAAAGCTGGTAAACAAGCACGTGATTGTGTAGGAATTCTGCATATTACCATGAAGTAAAAACACAAATCACAGGACCCTAATAATTAAATTGTAAAATGAAAGAATGTCGATTTTGCTCATTTCAAATCTGAAGCCCGTTTCTTTCTTCTATTTTCTTATTGTTTTCGGTGTACAACTAAACTATGAACGAAAGAACATAAATAATAACACACGCAACCCCCAGGACCGCTAATATTGATGAATTAGTTATGAAGCATAATTTTTCGAGAAAGAAACTTTGAGATAGGAAGTTCCTTAGGTCAGAATATACACTTTAGATGGGACTACTTAGAACCACCAAGTCGAAATGCACTTAATGTACTCCACTTTTTACATACTTCACAATGGTTCATCGTGTCCTCAAATACTGCAACGTTATCGTAATTTAACTCATTTCCCGATGTCATACAATGATGAAATTTTGCACAACGATATACAGTAAGTCGGGTGACAATACAATATCCCATTGTTACTTTCATATATTTCTATATGTTTATAGATTTTAAAAGCATAATATTTAATTTTTAGTGTTATCCTAAAATAAATACTAACCCGCAACGATGTTGTGTTTGGCAGGTTACAGAACACTTTAGGATTTGGGTGACAAATATCAGCTTACAATATATAGGTTAAGGAAAAAGTATTTGGACACAGAAATAACTAAAAAATATATATATATTTTTTACTTTTAAATATGAATTGTTTAAGAAAACTATTTTTTATTACTTAATTAAAAAATACAACGCAAATAAAACTTACGTATTAGGTTTTTCATAGTTAATCGAGGAAAGACCAGCGTTCCGCAAACTATGGTAAGCGAACCACTTGTGGTTCTCTTAAGTTCAGACTAAATTTTCCCTCACACACACACCTGAAAATAATTTACAGAACGCTGATATAGACTATTGATAGTGTCGATTAATTTTTAAAAGTTCATTTCTATGGGCTGGAATATACATCTGTGGACAAAGTCTGTCATATGTAGGAGAAATGACGTTCGTCGACGAGCATTCTTCCGGGGACAAGAACAGGAAAAGTATCGGCGAGGATCTATTTCAATATACCATCCCGACCTTGGTCTGGTTGAACAGACGAAAACTCTCGAAGGCTGATGTATGGCTGCTTAAATAGACTTTACACCCACGACATTAAATAGGGTATTCATTAAACTCCTTGGGATCCAATGCGTTCGCGAAGCCACGGGACATTCCTGAGATATCTTTAATTTTAGTGAAGATGCATCATCAAGGCATTCAAAACATTAGTTAACAGTATAAATAGAAATTAACTACTTGCTACTCTACAAAATTTAGTTTAAAAGAAGAGAAAACAACATAATACAACTTTTTCCATAACCTCTGTAATTAAAATTAAATGCTATTTTCTCCTTGGCCAGATGTTTCTTTCAGAAAGACACTGCATAAATTTTTAAACCAGAATCTCTATGTACATCAACCGAACAGCTTCTAGTCATATCTCAATTATCACTTTATATGTTATATGATTTCAGTATTTCTTATGTGTACTGACCACACTGTTCATTAAAAACTACATTTTCAATTGCTGGAAATAATTAAGAAAAAACTGTCAGATAAAAAAAAATGCGACGAATTTCCCAGAAAAACCCGGGAAGCCCAGAATTTCCGCTCTATTTGGAAAAGCATCAGACATGCGGTCAGGAAACAAACCGTTCCAGGTCATTTCGCGGAACTAAGTTTTCAAGGAATACACTTTAAAAAAATCTGTTACACGTTATACGGTATCAATGTAACGAAGCCATTAGTCTCATTAAATATGCATTAATGAGGTCTAGTATATTAAGAAGTTTAAAATTATCTGCATTTAATAACATTACATAGACCAGATTTCTTGTTGCTATTTTGAGGAATACAAATCTGGTTGAAACCGCCTTCAGGAGGACCTTCTCGACCCCTGCAGAAACAATTTTCTGCCTCTGACGTCTTTGTGAGCTCGCTAGCATCGACCCAGACGAGGAGTTCGAACAGGGTCAAGAACCGCAGATACATAATGGAGAAAAAAAAAAAAAAAAGCAAATGAAACTCGTGGTAATTTTTTCTTCAAGATTCCCTATCAAGTGAAGTAAAAAAAGAAATCAACGGAATTAGTCTTGTTTTGACTGCTAAGTTACAGTATAGAATCTATGTTTTTAAAATCAGAGCGTGTGCCAGAAAAAAAGTCGCATTACACTGGATCTTTTTCCCCTTCCGAACTAATCCGCAAAAAGAAGCACCTATTCTTCGAAGTTCAAACTTGTCAACTAATTACAGACTCCTGGTTGATCGTGGGGTTAGCACGTTCGTTTTCTGTGCGCGTGGGAGTCCATTAAACAAAGTGGTTCGGTCTGGTGCTTAAAAGCTCACCGGCTCGTTTAGAATATTGCCCCAAATCCAATCAATCCCTACTCAATCCAACTGAAAACCTTCACAGTTTTCCTCGTTCTCGCACAACAAATTGGCTTCAATTTTACAAGAATTACCATACTGAAATCTGCCCTGACATTTTAGCATGCTCTTCAGAGCATTAAAGAAAAACGCGTAGAAATAAGCGAGTCTACTAGCAATTGCTAAGCCTGCCTACCTAAATACCAAAATCAAAATTATTGACTTTTTTATCGACCCTTTTCTCCTTTCTCGTGACCTCTATTTTTAAGACATTCCTAACTAGATAAAACTGAAAGTTAGCAATTAAAGATAAATGTGTTTATTTAAATCAATAAAAAAAATCTAACCAAATGACCAGTCAAGATGGAAAGAAGCTATGCTTTACCAAGGGGACCGTTACTAATTTACCTTAGCATTGTTACAAAATTTTTACATACATTAAGAGAAATGCAAATGAAAGTAAAAACTTGTGATTAGCACTAACTAATTGCATAATTTGGAAAACATGATGTTTCACTTACTCAACACATTTTAAAATTCATTTTCAAAGCCATAATCTCCGAACCAAGAGTTTCAATAGCTTATTTTTTTTCAATCGCCAGTGTCCTTTTCCTTCGTTCTAAAGTCTTTAGGTCGCAAAGTATCTTCTTGTTTCGTGTTGTTTCGTCGTCTCCTAATTCTTCCTTGGCTTTTAGTGCTGTTTTGATGATGCATTTATAGCTGCATGTATCATGGCTTGTATGTATCATATTTCAAGCTCTTTTTTTTTCTGTACAAACTGGACCAACTGTTCCACACACAGATCTTTAAGGAATTAAAGTTTTTCCGCTGTCAGCGAGTAGCAATCTTTTTATCATATAAAATGATAATTGGTAGATGATGATGAAGAAAATACATGGACAGTGAAGAATACGGAGAAGGTGGGAAGTGACAGAAAAGAATACAACAAGTAAAAGGAAATCAACCAGAAAATAGAAGTAGATTGATTTTAGTTGGAGTACCTCACGTTTCCCAAGCCCGTGTCGCTAGTGGACCCACATGTGGGATAAAAATTTACAAGTAAAATGTAAATAATTTTTAAAAAGCAGTAATTCATCGTATCAGGAAAAAATATTGACTACATAGTCAATATCTCTTGACCTGTCTGTTCATTTCTTGAATTTTCCACGACTTTTCTTGGTAGACATCCTCCTACGACTCCAAGGATCCCTTGATAGCATAGTAATGCAGCTACTGTCAATTGCACAACCCGTATATGGCGAAATCCGCAGTCGTTTTCCCATATACACTATGCTTATGGCTTATTAAATTCAAAATCAAATGTTGGGCACCCTCGCTATCTCGGGACTCACTGCCCCGATCAAGACTGTTTCGGCAGCTTTGAGCTAGTTTATTCCTTTCCAATGATTCTTCAACCAACTCTCTAAACCTTATGGTTGAGAGTTTTTGACACGGATACACAGACAGACAAAGCGGTGATAAAGTTCCCGCATTATCAGCAATAGCTCGCGCTATTAATCAAGGGACCTAAAAGAATATCTACAGTGAGAACCTTAGGAGCCCCTTGGCCGATTGATCTCTGCACTGCCAAACTTCACCTTTGTATCAAAGTTTCTCTCTCTTCCCCTCTTATCTCTGTTTGCTTGAATTAATTACCCTTTCTTATTGCTATATACAGGGAAACACACTTGTCGTGGCGTAAGTCTGGAAACACTCATGTAAGTCGAAAACAGCTGGAGGGACTGAGACCAAATACTGGATATCGGTAACGTAGTTGAGGCTCTAACTGCTTGGTCATGGTCATGGTGGCCGTCATGAAAGCTGCGATCTGAGATTGTGGTCTAGAATTTTAAATGGGAAAGGGGTCATATGACATCGATTTAGGTTAGCTCGTTTTCACGAATTAAATTTGAAGTTATTACACGCTTTATATTAACTTGCTCTGTAATCATCTCTGGTACAAATTTTTAACTCACTTCCCATCATACGATTTCTTTGAAATTTTGTAAACTTGCTTGCTTCCGATGACAATACAATATTCAATCATTAGATATACGACAGAATAATCCAGTTAACTGTAATTAGTTAATTAATAAAATAACTTGAAATTACCCTTAAATGCACGCAACGCAGCATATACTGAATGAAGTTTGGGTTGCCTATCTCGCAGTGAATTTAATATTCATCTATTATTTAAATAAAACACGCTTTTTAAGATTGACTAAAAAGTAATAAATTGAATTAATCTTATGAATCGGAAAATAAATGCGTGGGTGATCTTGCTTACCTTATCATAAAATCATAATATCTAAGAGCACCCATGCTTTTATTTTCCGATTCATAAGATTAATTCAATTTATAATTTTTTACTTTTTAGTCCATCTTAAAATGCATGTTGTTTTTTTTAAATCCTTTTTTAATTAGTTTTTTTTTTTATCACCTACGTTTATTTGTTTAGGAAATAGAGAGCCTGGGACTTGGTGTCCTACAACATCTGCTCAATGTCGTAGCCATTTTGGCCAAAAACACAAAGCAAGTCGTTTCTCCCAATCCTCATGGATCCTGGTAACAAACACATCGGGTTCAAAAGGCGGCACAAGCATTCTGGATCCGTTGCTCGAGATAGTGTAAGTCTTGATATTTTCATGAGAACAATGTCTTTTACATGACCTCAAGGAAAGTGAGATCAGGTGAACGAGAGCATTACTCGATGGAATGGGCCTTCGCCAACCGATCCAACAACCCGGGAAAGTCTGTCAAGCCATCAACTAAGACCAAACCTCGATGCGGTGTCCACTGGACGTGAACCAGTAAAAATGTCCAAGCGGCAATAACTATAAAATGTCAGCTGTCCTGTGCTTTCTAAAGTTCCAATATATTATTAAACATACCTGTATGCTGTATTTAACGTTTTATCAAAGTACTTTCTTTCTGTTTTCAAAAACAAAACACAAAAATCGTGAAATCGCATAATCTTATAAGCTGATCAACATCTCTGCCGCAAGTGACAGGAAACATAACTCGTATGCAACGCGGATACACCGTCTTATCACTGGATCCATTTTGTGTAATTATGACGTTGTTCAGGCAGTATCCTTATTCTTTATAGACAAAGGAGAAAGAGCCAGACGCCCCAACATTTCTCCCTACGGCCCCAGACTCCCAGCAGATTCTTCCGAAGCAGATATTTAGTGTAATAAAAACAAAGTAAGTGTGATAATTCAGACACCAGGTATTTCTATTTGTTAAGCATCATCTTGTTTGCTTTGACATGTGTAGAATATTTACAGGGCTATTCGAATATAATAAAGTGGGCTAAAAAATTGCGCTGGTTATAATTATTTACTGATATGAAAAAGGGACAGTAAAATTTTTATAGGACCAGTGAAGAAAAAATTCAAAGTTAATTTCAAGCCCTGATTACGACAAGGAAATATAAACACACTAATGTTTCTTCTTAGCAAAATATTTTTATGCTTTTGCTGATTGCAATATAGCGATTTTGTTACACAAGACACCAGGAATATCACAGTGACCGAAGGTTTCGTAGTTTTCCTCAAAGACATCTAGACTATTGGGTCCACGATTGCATCAAGACACAACCATGATAGGGCGCAAAAAGTCGCCACGGGTCTAAGGACAGATCAAAGATTATTTGTCTGCTAGAGACAGAAAAAAAAAAACATCTTTACACATAAATCATTCAAGGACAAATTCCACATTTCACACACAACTGCTTACACACATACGATTGCTCAAAATTTTGAATATTAAACCACGATATTTACATAAAATAAAGAAAATGTTACCCACGGAAGTGAGTTACTGGTTCTATTGACTCTCATAACCAAACAACATATCGGCTGTATTAAAAGAAGTATTTGTGATACAATTTCCATTATACAATAAAAGATTAAAATTAGATGAAAGGTATACTGAAGTGTCTTACAACCAGTACAAGACTTGGAAGGAGACGGCACACAAGCTGATCCTAACTGAAAGTAGAAAGTTGAGTTTGAATTTCAACGTTTCGTTAACCAGAACCATAGATCCCATAGCTTATTATGAGATCTATGCCAGAACATTAGAATCCTGCTCTATGTATTTCTACAAATTTATGCAAATGAAGTGTTAAATGATCACAGAAAGATTTCAACCGCATTGGAGTACTCTATTATTTTAAACACTAAATTATCAAGAAGTTTCTCCATCCACACGCGTAAGCAAAACAATAAAACCTGTTGAATTCTGGAGTTCAAGACCTACTTTTAAAGAGGAAGCCTCGAAGATTCTGAGTCAACCTTCTCCATAGCCATTGAAGCGTCAGTCGACGCCACTCTGTCTGGGAGCGTCACTTGCTAAATTATTGTTGTATTCATTCTGCCCGTGCAATGATACTTCTCGACCAAATATTCAACAAAAATTGGATGTTACTTGTATTTAGGTAATGCTGTTGCCATACGGAAGTGTTTCAATACATATACAGACACATGCTGTAACATTAACAAGAGTTACATTTACATATATACTTCACGTGTTATTAACCATGCATACGTTTTAACGAAGGACACGTGGTAGTAGGCCAACTAGTTTCAAGGAACTACCAAAGAATTCTTTCGTTTATTTTTAGATTCTGATTTCAAAGCGACAGTAATTACAAGGTACTTGTGAGTCTGTTTCTGTTGCATGCTGGTATTTTTAATACGATTGATGTGTTGATGGCTATTGGGTTATTGGATACGTAGAAGGATAATTTCTAGCTATCATTTAGTACAATGCCACGCCTACCAAGATTGCTGACCTGAAATAAGGAGGAGGAAGTGGGAAGGCAAATGAGACAGAAAGAGAAGCACGGATGGTGGGCTACGTGAAAAGCTTCAGGCATCACACGAAGACTTCACTCCATGACCCGTATGGTCACCGAATGACGTCAATACAACGATGAAACCCACGAAGTCTAACCCCTCATTTTAGCTCGAAGGAGCGTCTGGTTCGTTTTATTTTGATGAGAACATGAACCCAAACAAAGAAGAAACGAAAATGTGGATAGTTATTGTAGTGAAAATAATGATTACCGAACACAACTTATCTTTGTTTGTTTTGAACACTAGCAATTAGTACACAAATTAACTCTCCGCCAAGTGCAGAAACAAAAGACATGTACGAAAAGTCCCTTCCCCTTTAACGTATTTGTAGAGCTGTTAAAAAAAGTGTTATTTCTTAAAAACTGAATCCTCATCATTGGCATGCGGAATCAACATCACCCACATCCACAGCTGTTCCTTCAGACCAATATATTTTGAGGGTTTTTTCATCGATGGTCACAACGTACCATAAATCATCCTTTCTTACGTTATAATGTTTTGGGATACTTCGGTTCATCGTTAAAGATTCTACATGGGCTATGCAACATTTAAATCTGTTGATATTGTTGGCCGAGTTTCATATAGGTACTGTACATTTTTCTAAAACGTCCTTGATAATTGCTAATATATCCAAGTAACATCGTGACGACAAATATTTTCGTTAGTCTTGCAATTACGACTTTTTTTGTCTACTACCCCTGTTTTATTGACCCAAGGACCGGGACACTTCCTCTATAGCGGAGAGCCAATAGCTGACTGTTTTGTCTCCGACTAAGGGAGAAGGGTAGGTCGTAGAAAAGCACCCAATCACTGTCCCATGTTTTGATGACGCTGCTAAGCCGCTCCCACACATTGCCAAGTTTAAACATTTTCCGCCTACTTCTGAGACGGCATGTTTCGCACTTTATTCAACAGCGACAGGCAGAATAAATCACGAATCAACGGCTTGGCAACAACGCTGATCTCTCTTTCGCACAACGAAATTTTATAAATCAACTCTCGCCAGCTCAGTTATACTTCCTTATATGTTTAAAACATGTACTGGAATACTGGCAAAGCAAAACAGATTTGGACGTCATCTACGGAAGTCACAACATAACAGAATTTGCTGTGATTTGAGAATCCAATCTTATTCTGCTGCTGAGAACTGCGAATTCATTACATGTGTTCTCAAATATCGGCACAGTTTAGAGCTGAAAAAAAAAAGTAGATAACAAAATAAAAAAATTCACAATTGAATCGTTTATTTCTGAAATTTGGTTTCTGGTCAAATTCCCTTTAAACACAAACTCCATTACACCTTACGAATTGGCAGAATAGTCACGCCATTTTTTCAGTAAACGAAACGCAGAGACACTTCAAATTTCGCTATAGAAAGACATGGATGAACATGTAACCTATCAATAATAAATGATTTAACTGAAATTTCATGTTTTGTGTATATACGGAACAAGAAAATTATCAAATCAAGAGTACACTTATAGAAAACAATACTGTACCTTGAAGTATACTAGCGCAAAACACTGACTCACGTTTATTGGATACTTCAAATTACTTACATGTACACTGTACAGTATACTTTCGAATTTTCATCAATTATTGAATTATCAAACTAGGAATTTAACGAGCTATGGATTGCGAGAGCGAAGAAACATAGTAGATATGAACACCTCGAACAGTACTCAACGACCTCATTTATTCTCCACAAGCTTTTGATAAAACGTAATTTAGTTAGCACGGTATAATTCCCATATTTGTTTTTTTCAGACAACGGTAATATCGGTAACGCTAGGAAAGGAAATTATATTTTACCTGTAGCTTCATCTATGAAGATAACAATCGTGCGACAGATAACAACACTGTAATTGAAATACCAAAATATTGCCTCAAGAACTCATGAACACAAAATTATTTCGGCTTTCATCCAAACGGAAGAAAAACCACAAATGTCAAAGCAAGAAGAGAGACGAAGGACGTTATACGTGAACATATACGCGGTATACAACCATACTCTGTAAATATCATACAGAAAAATGAAACTGATTAAGCAAGAACTTTAATAATTTGATGTTACGTAATTGTTTTTAAAATGTTCCACACTATTTTGGCACGAAATAGTTTTATTACGTAAATATTATTTTAAAATATTTTGGAACATAAAATACAAAAAAATGATCCTCCTTTATTTTTTAGAAAGAAAAACACTTTTGAATAACTGCATATGGCTCTGAAACGTTTACAAAACTCTCACGTATGTTCTGTGTAAATAATAAATGAGATGTATGTAATGTATGTATTTTGAAAACGAAACGTATAAAACCTTAGCAAGAATAATGTAGATTGATTAATGTGTTGGTGAGTGAGTTTCTAGGGATGGAACCTACAATTTTAGTGAAGTGAGCTCAGAAGCTCAGAACCATTGCGTTCAATGGATCTTCAGGGAAACTGAAACCCAGAAGAATGTAGAAGCACCTAGACCTCATAATAGATAGACTTAGCACGCTTCCCCAATTCTGGCTGCGCTAAAACTAATGGTTTTTTGTTCAGAGCACGTGATTTCGAATCCATCCGCTAGGTAGCTCTGCCATACACGTCATATTCTACTATGAGGTCTATGGTAGAGCTACCTAGCGGATGGATTCAAAATCACGTGCTCTGAAAATAGGGAAGCGTGCTAAGTCTATCTATTATGAGGTCTATGGTATAAGTTGTCAACATTATGTTCTATTAATGAGGAGGAAAACCCCTGGAAAAAACTCAAGTCAGGATAGGTAGCAGCAGAAATCGTTCCCAGAACTTTCCGATTGTTAAGCCAACGCTCTTCCAACTGATATACGGCCGCTCGGTATGACTATTGTTTAGTTTTATTTTTGTGACAAGAATCTTGTTACTGAACAATGATTACGATATTTACTCTGGAAATAAAAAGATACAATTGCATGGAAGGGTGTGGTGCATGTACATGGAAATTAAGCACAATAAATGCACTCCCTTGGATTTATCGTTGAGAATATTTTCGCATCACCTGAGATTGTATGGGAGGATTTGGTAAACTCCCTGCAGAAGGGCTAGTTTGGGGAATCAAAGTAGAAGAAAAACTATTCTATACAGAAATCACCCACACAATTACTTCTCAGCATATTCGCCCCCTTACATGCAGACGCTTTCCGTAGTTTGGTCTCAACTGTTCTGGTCCCTCATCACAGAACGATAACGCCAACATACCTAAGAAGTTATTGATTCCATTCATGAACGAAATTTGCACCTACCTCTGAATTCGTCCACCAATCTGTTGTACTGTTTCCTATAATATTAATCACCGTATATACAACACAATCAACCATGAATCTCGGTGCACAGATGCGCATGACGTGATGGGACAAGGATGGCACTCAACTGTAACACATGTAACAATCGACCAAATCATGCATGAAAACTGTTTCACGATTTCGTAACTGACAAACGCATTTTTGCAGATTTCAAAGACGATGTTGGTATGGGATTCTCACAGAATTATTGGGCTACTGCTGTGTCCAGTTCATGGGTGGAGCCTGGACATTCTGTTCTTTAACTAGTGACACCCACGAATATCTGAATTTGTGTGGTGACTACGTACAGAAGAATATTTGCAAGTAGGTAGTTTTTGTATGATGATAAGGGTAGTTCTGCCCGTAGGCAGGTTCACGACTCAAAACACCATGTAACAATAAATACCACTCACCCGCTATTTTTCTAGCGGGCTCCCTCCCACCGCCACCAAAAATGTCCTCTTAATTTCATTTTGTCATTAGCCAAGCAGATAAGGAAAAAATGATCTCAGATTTGGGTTCTGCAAGCTATATACGGCAGTTTTAAATCTGGTGACTGCGAAGCTTGCACTCTGGCAGTACCTTTTATTTGGTTAACCGTCAACATTTAAATAACTCTCGCTAGTTTCACGTACGTTGTCAGTGGGTCCGCCTTACGTTAATACTAAAGCTTATTTGTGCTTCCTTTTTCTTTACCAACCAATCGGACGTTGATACCAGATTCGCCTCGGATTTGCCCATCATAATTATTGCTTCATTTGGATATTCACAATGAAACAAATATACAAGTAAAATAATGATTGTAATCGGTGATAACACTAGATGTTACAGTAAGAAAGAACCCACCAAATACGCCACTAAACACATGTCAATGTTAATTTCTGCTCAGGTCTGTCCAACGGAGGTTACAGTTGACAGTGCGTACAAGCATAACCGAAAAAAACACAAAAATCCCACTGACTCATCCTGGAATAACACGCAAGCACCTTTATGTCAAACATAAAAGAGCGAAATCAGAGACACAATAACATCATTTCCGTCGATGTTAACAGTCACTGGAGAACCCATTAACGGTTGCGACGGAGAGCAAACCAACATTGGGTTCGAACAATGCTCAAGACTTTTAATGGGAAGTTTGTTTCCCTTCAGGAGAATACCGATATTGTATAAATAGAGGATCTTACCGCCTGCTGCTGCATACCCTCTCCTATATTGTACAGTTAGCAACATAGAACAATTCTCGTGGTAAAAACTACCCTTAATTGAAAAAAAAAACTAGGGGTGCGCAGTGCGTAATAGTGGGAGTGCTAATTGAAAGGAACTCTAAATAGGCAAGGTTAAACAATCCCTTCCCCATTTCTGGCTTGTAGCAGACCTGAGAATAATGAAGACCCAAGTTTTATTCCTACTATTACGGAAAATTCCTAAATAGCTTACATCATCTTGAATATATGCGTTGTCATTTCTGTGGCTCTCAACCTCATCTCTCTAGATATTTAACTACGTTTTCTTGAGCTAGTGGGGGTGCCGTAACCTATTTTTCATTGCTATAGGAAAGCCGAAACAAGTGTTGAATAAATATAATAACTAATAGTGAATATAAACGATCACTTTGCAATGCGTCTAGAATAACTTCATATTTTAAAAATATACATAGTTTTTCACGAAATCTCTTAAGTTATATTTATTACTTGTATCAATCACTGGAACGAATTTATGGGGAAAGGAGGGATGTAGCAGACAAAGTACCTATTCCAGGCAGCACCGTATCAATATTCGAACACTACGACTAAGAAAAACTGTCAGAAGTCCAAGATGATTAACGGTGCAAAGCGCGGTGGGCTTGCAGGTACCCAACTAGACGAAAGTATAGGGTGTGCAAGCGTGTATTTTAAATGGAGGAGTGTCAAATACAAAACCTAAATTAAGCCATAGTGCTGCTACTACCCAATACAATGAACTTTATCTTATCTCAGTGCACAAAACATCAACCACAAGAAATAAAAAAACATTGAACTTTTCCAATCCACTTACGACTATATAGGTATCGTCCTTACAACACACATCACACATATCCATTGGAACCCAGCTCCCCTGGTCTGGTGTTTACTCTCGCGAACTTCGGAAATAAATTAGGATGCAGATTAGTTCCTCTGCCGGTCATCTAAAATTAAATCTTTCAGGGATTTAATAAGTCTCACCAGGTGAATGGCGGGATCCTATCCACACTAAGACAGTGCCACTACCTTTCTTCTCCTTACGTAACGGACAATGTAAAGTATTGACAAGACAGCCTGAGGATTTCAGCTGCTGTTAAGGTCATATAAAGAAAGTTCTACTCTATGAAAGTCAATGTCAAACTATCACTACTTTACCTTGTCCACTAACATTAAGATCACGAATTCTCATGCGAGTAGAACAGTCATCTTCAACGTTCTGTCGCTACCAAATACACTACACAAAACAGCTTACGTCTACCGATATAAACGATGTCGAAACACATTAACAGCACAACTAAAATTATTTAGGTGTCGATATATTTTGCTTGTAGTCTTAACGACCTTGTAAGCTATAACCATCCACATTTTAATGATTTCATTCTAATTTTCGAATATTATAGCTTCCTTCTTTCGAATATGGATCCAGTTAAAGTGAAACGAGATCAAATAAATAGAAATATTCAATTATCCGTGAAATAAACATTACGGTGTTGCATATATCAAAGAGTTCACTTGAAACTTGGCGGTATTCTTCACTAAATTAATACAATTACGCATCTTGAATATTAACTATAAATAATAGTCTTCAATGGAAAACCATCTAATTTGTGGAAGAGCCTTTCGCTACCAACCTGATAGTTTCTTCAGGACAGAACAACAATTATATATGTACAGAATGCTCTTTGTATGAGGAGAATTTTTTTAGCAATGCAACGCAAAACTTATCGAACGGTACTCGCGTTCGATTTATCTTTCCCAGCCTGCCAAATCGCCGATGGTTCTTCATTGTTATAATAATAAAATAATTTAATCCACATATTTTGAACACCAGGACACGCCAGTCCGTTCTGAAGAACAACGTTCATTATCAGTATCCGTAAAATATGTGAAAATGCAAAATATATTCGGCAATAAACTGTGTGGCAGAAAGTCGAGGGAAAGCTACGGGCCAAGTACTGCCGCATTGCTTTGCTAAAAGTCCTTGGTGTATATACCGTCGTAGATTTTACAATACCGTCTGTCACAATATATATATATATATATATATATATATATATATATATATATATATAAATTTGTATTGTAGTCTCCCGCACATGCGGTATTATGCTAATCGATATTACACCACTATTTGTTTGAGAAACGATCAACTACTTCGGGGCCAGCTGCCTTAAAAAAATGGGAGTGGAAACACACAGAAAAGTCATTTTCCCTCAAAGTGGCTGTAAGGCGGTATTAGGTTTGACAACATATTCCTGACTACACCTTAGTTACATCCTTAAATTAAACGAATATATACAAAAACGCCCTTTACATATATAATCGTTGTTTTGTACTGAAGAAGCTATCAGGTAGACAGCGAAAGGAGGCACTCCCACAAATCTGACAGTTTTCTGTTTGAGGAGTCCGGAAGCCAACGGAATACACTGACCAATAAAAAAAAACGTTCGAGGTAACCTTCCATATATAACCCGAAACATGTGTGACACAAAACTGTCATACTTTGTACACGTACACATTAAGATTAAAGGTTACTTTGTAGAATATGACAACATTGTGTCACGTATTTCAAGTTATATGTAAAAGTTTGCCTCTAACTTTTTTATTCCTCAATGTCGATTGTATCTCTTCGTTTCTGGAGTCGAACTGAATTTTATTTATGGCCTTTAGGCGTCTAAGGGACAGGCCGGCATAGGGGAGGGGAAGGGGGAAATTCGGGATGTTCTCGAGTTGACAATTAATATTGAAGGTACGTAGTTATGATAATACAATCGCTCTCCGTACGATGCCTCTTTTTAAATTAATACAATTCTTGAAAAAAAGAAAAACATACGTTAGTGATATATTTACACATAAAGCTATCAACCAAATGTCGGTAAAGATTAAATAAGCATTGTTTAAGTAATTTTATTTCAAATAGTGGAGTCGCCGTGGCTCAGAAGGTAGCGCATCTGACTACGAATCGGGTGGCCTGGGTTGAAGTCCTGGCTAGGACAGTAAATACTTTTCTTTAGTGTTCCCATGCCTGGTGTCTTGGGTGCACTCAGCCTCCTTAAATTGAGTACCAGTGTCTCCTTGGTATTCCTACGCTACCTTCACGGCGCGTGCACATCGGAAACGGGATACTTTTTCCATTACATTTTAAACAGTATAAAAACGAAAAGAACGAAAGTTACTTTCCGCTAGATGTCGAGTCGTAGCAGGGTTAAATTTACTTGTGTGTTCGTTTAACTTTATTCTCCAATATTTGTTCAAATCGAAATATCTCAACCACTTACCAACTAACTAAATAAATAACGAATGAACACAGCTGTGAAATATGTTTTCATACAACCAAAATACAAGATGATCTACCAATAGTAGTTAGCCATGCACTAAACTGGTTAAGCGATATTTGATACCCCGTACAGCAGCATCTTGTAATTTGGTACAGATGGTTCACAGACCGATTTCCAGCACAGTAACAGAATAAAGAGCATCGTATCAACACTAAGCACATCTAGCATAAACACTACAGGTGATCAGTCACTATCCTGGATAAATTTATAAAATTAAAACTGAATTATACAGCTGCTGTCCTTACTGCAACCAGCTGTTAAATCACCTTTTAAGATACAAGGATATACGGTTGTGGATTGTTTTAATCGCACGCTTAGCAAACTAATTACTATTCGCAAAAGGGAACTTTTTAATAGACTGAACTTGCGCTAGTTATCCATCTTTTAAGATGAAATCTTCATTGATATTAGAAAAATAAAACTCTCTACCTCCTCCATGAGAATCAATGTCAATATTTTTTTAAAAAAAGGGGTATTCTGAATATCTTACAAGTAGAAGTGGTAAATACCAGAATGAGAATTCCCGCAACCAACAACACACAAATGGTAAATGGAAAAACTGAAGTGAATTATTATTAACGAACTAAACAAGCTGGTGAGCTTCTAAGGATAGGACTTACAGTTTTGGGTAAAGTGCGCTCCGAACCACTCCGGCAAGAACTGAATCAGTGAACACGCGCATGGAAAACCTGAACTACAGTTAAAATCAAATTCAGGGTTCCAATTCATTTGACCAGAAAGAATTCCCTGACTTTCCCAGTTTCCAAAACGGAAATAGAGAATTCAAGAATTTCACATCATTTCCTTCGAGTGGAAATTTAAAACCACAGAATCCAACTCCAAGAGCTACCACCTGTTTTCAGACAAGTCTTATTATATAAGCTCGTACATAATAAATATCTTTTCTTGCAAAATAAAATAAAATACAATTTTACAGGACAAAACTAACATTTAATATTTCCTGATTTCTCCAGGTCTTGGAATATGCTTTTAATGAAATTTCGTGTGCTTTTTGATGTCATTGGATTAAGGACCAAGATTTGAAATTGTACAAATCCAAAATACGTGAAGTAATGGGTGTAAATTACTAAAAGATCCTCTGAGTAAAGAGTGACATTAGGAAAGAATATTCTTTTTGTGTGTTCAAAGCATAGATTGGAATAAACAGCATTCCTTGCACAAAGAATAACTTTTGTTGTCATTTCTACACACATTCAGCGCAAGTTAAACTATTTGAAAAATAAAATAATGTAGTACCTTCTCAAGAAAAGTCACACAGAAAAAAATATAATTTTGCAGGAGGCAGAAAGAAGTCATGTTTTACTAGAGAAGCCATATTTAAAATCCGTCAAACGGAAAGGTGATACTTCTGCTATCTACCTGCCATCCATGTGGACAAACTTGTTACAGTTTTGTCAAGTAAGAACAGTTCTCTAAAGCTTTTTAGCCAACTCTACATTTTTTTTAAATTTTTAGTTGTGTCTTTTCTTGAGAAGGTCAATGTGAAAAGGGTACACTATTATTTACTTATAACTGGATGACCAGAATACTCAAAGTGTACATAATTGTATCGTTATAATACAATTAAGTAACATAATATCATATTTCATTTTATCTCTGTGTGTCTGCGGTAAAATTAATATTACTTGTTGTCTTAAAATAATCTGAGCCACCTTTATTTAATGTAATGAGTTAGCACAGTAGCCAAATCGCCATTAAATTATATACGGTACATATATGTCAGCAAGAGATATACGAGGTATGGCTAGAAAAAAACCGGACTGATGCTACAAAATCTTTTATTAGATATTTTGTACAATGGGAACGCTGTCCGTTTCAAAGTACTCCCTTG
>JAGDQP010023978.1:0-27017 GCA_022664845.1 Lepisma saccharinum | reverse complement strand
ATAATAATAATAATAATAATAATAGACCCGTCTAATTAATACATTTCTGTTATACCGAAAGTGGTAGGCAAGCTTAGAGCACTCTCCATTTAGATTTGGATTTTTTCTCTTGTTCTTGGCGCACGATAAACGTTTTCTTAATATTGTAAGTATTTATATAGGGTGTCCCCGAAATAATGGTGAAAACTTGAGGATGTGATTATTTACAAAAAAAAAAACAAGAAAAAAAAGGTTCATTTGAAGAAATACAAAATTATGCATAGTTTAGTTGATACAGGCTTTCAAACTCACGGCTGCATCGTCACAGATGACGTCATAGCTTGACAGATAATGACGTAAGCGGTGTCGGCTTAGAAAACCACACTCGAAGCAGTAGTCCTCTATTAAGCTATTTAATAAATTTTTTGATTGAGGGAGTGCCGCATAGATAAGTTTTGGATCCTAAGAATTTCATTGTCGTGGAATTAAATGTTTGTATAGGGCAAGCATAGGAATCCCCCTCTAATCTGCATTCGCCAATCATAAACATAACTTAAATAGTTGCACTGGGTACTATTTCGGTTGTGATTTGATAAGCCGACACCACTTACTCCATTACTTGTCGAGATATGACGTCATTTGAGCCATAACTCTGAGCGCTTGAAACTCCAAAACTAATCAGATTTCGGCATTTCGGCATTTCATCAAGGAAATGAACTATTTCCTTGATTTGATGCAAATAATTCACCGCGAAGTTTGCACCATTATTTCACGGTCACCCTGTATACGTCTTCTTTCTCTTCATCGTTTCCCTTCAACCATACCTTTGCGTCTTATACTATACATAATTGTTGTGTAGCAATATCCTAACCAATTACTGTTTCTCTTCTTTATCGTTTTTAGTATTATTTGCCTCGTATAATTGTAAAAGAGAAAAATTTTCGTCGCATCATGAAATTATGGTGAACCCTGGGAAACTTCATTTAAAATCCCACACACCAAGAGTTATGCTACGAATGTCTCCTTGGTTGCTGAAAAGACTTTAAAATATCACTGATAATGCGTAGAACATTGCACGAATATCTTAATTCTCAGATTAGCACAAATGCTAGACACAGTCTCTTAGCCATCCCAGACATTATAGGATGCTTTATCTCTTTGGGATGTTCTCGTAATATTCTGAAGATATTCCGGCAATTCCAAAGTACAATCTCCTTTTAAGTTTCTCAGAAGCTTATGGGTGAGATGCAGAAGGAAAGATTAAATCTGACGTTAGTTTTGGAATACTAAAAAGAGAACTGTTTTGTAGTTAAACTAGTGGTCAAAACCAATAATCTATAATTACAAAGTTACGTCAAAGGACTAAAGAACACTGCGTAATTATAAGTTTTTGGTTTTGACCATTAGTTTAACTACAAAAACTCTTTTCTTTTTTAGTTTTCCAAAACTAACGTCAGATGGGATTTTTTCCTTCTTCATCTCACCCATTCTTGTGTCTTATTCCCAACATTCTATGGTGTCACATTCGGCATATATTGAGGATCTAAATGGTATTATCATGGCCTTTGAGTCATATATAGGATGATGATAGCAGGACTCGAACTTGCGTGCTTACTCAGAGCCAACCAAAAGATTTTGACTGTAACCACTTCACCAAAGAGAACTTAAATTTTGTCGTTTTCTTGTGGTCATTGCGATAATAAACATAAAAAAATTGTATTTTATTTCATTAGATTTTCCCCTGCTTTCATGTTTAATTTTAACACCATAAACGTCAAAATCTTTTATATATAATGGCAGTGGCCCTTGAGGAGAATCTAAGGCACGAAGAACGAGATGTATTGTAAGTTTTGAAAATCAAAAAAGAACACCCAGTGGTATAATTTTAAGACGCCCTTCTCCCCTTTAGAAGGATCGCCCTAAAGGTCTACAACAGTGTTGGTAGCCGTTGTACTTAGAGCGGTCTGACCATCAAATAACAGATTTCGCTTCGGCCTTGTTCCCAGATCAAACGAAGTCTGTTGGTAAACATCAATTAGGGCACCTAACCCTGGCATCACGCGTCTAGCGGACCCTATTTTTCCTCGCGTCCAGTGATCATAAGTTGGCACTTCATAATTGCGCAGCCTTGCGGGGGTAAATGAAAAAGAAAAAGACAAAAAAAGACTGGGTCAGCCGACATAGTGGCCGCAAGCTATTCACTGTATTAGCCTTATACATATGTTATTTTTTAAAAAAGAATATGAATAGGTATATATATAGACACCTGCCCAACGGCGCAGCTTTTATGCAAAAGAAGTTATTTGAAGTTTATTTATTACCTAAATCTTTGATAAAAATTTACCGCGGAACAGAAAGTTAATTAGAATATACAAATATACATGTATGATTGCGTGTATACCTGCATGTATATGCGTGTATGTATCCCCTGTGTGTATATATGTGTGTGCGCGCTGATCGATATATTTGAGTCAGTCTGAAATGATTCATTGGCAACTTTCATCAATTTTTCGATTTCTTAATGATTATCGTTTGGTAATAAAAAAGTAACTCTCTTATTCCTAAACCTTTCTAGTACTAATTATTTAGTGAACAATATTTTATTTTTGTATGCATCCCAGATAGCAGGTCAGCTTGCAACAAGGTTGTCAGTCACTGGATTTGAGCATATCAAACTTGATATTATATTAAATTTAATAAAATTGCATGAAACAAACTTGTTGGAACAATGTAAGTGGTTTGGTTATTATAACTTAACTTATTTAAAGCATGTTACAACAAGCAGTTAAGCAAATAAGCTTGTCAAACTTATTTATTTGAAATTTCTTTCATTGCACTTCCGCTGTCGTCTCAGTGTAATGAAGTCCCACCATCACGTACCATGACTGTTTCGCTGCAGGCTAATCTTCGCCAACTTGTTTACTGCAGGCGTCTCTTGCAGTCTGATGAACTAAACATAAACAGCAATTGGAAAGGGACACGTGATTCCGTGGTCTTGTTACTACAGCATCGGATTGGTGTACAAATTGACTTCGGTTTGATTCACCTCCAGGGCAACATTTTATTATGTTTTTCTTTCTTGTCCTTTCAAATATATGTCAGCCTTGATTCTGGTCAACCTGACTGTTTGATTCAATCATGTTTAAACCTTGTTGGCTTGACTTATTAAGCTTACATCAAGTTGTCCCACTTGTCGAAGTAAGCCTGATTCCCATTTGATTCAGGTCAAAATTGCTATATGGGAACACATTATCACTTAGTGTCATTGAGTCCTTTCTTACAGTCTAGTTCGTTTCTCTATACATTCCTGGTTATTTCGTCTTCTATGTTTATAAACATGCCATAATTCTTCTATCAGAATGGCTGATATTGAGAGTGAGATCTGATCAAGAACTGTCCAAATGGGTAATGGGCAATGGCACAGGAAATAATTACCGTAGAAAATGTAAATAAATGATTATTTTCTCTTTTCGCGCGTTTTCGACATTCTATGTACTTCACGGAAATGGATTAGATTAGAAAAGCCACGTTAGATTTTTAATTTTTTTTGGCGCTATGCAACATTGTTTAGTTTCATCCATAAGGATTTCCTGACCCGAGTCGCTCGTATCCAGTTACGCTACAAGACCCATCTTCAAGATTTATAGAACTTGACAGGTTGAATCACGCGTGACGTCAATGAAGTTTTCCAAGGATATTACAATTAGAGAATAGGCCGAAATTAAAAGAAAAAATGAATCCGAACGTCACAATGCCAGTCCGCCATATTGATGTGCACAACCAGAATTTAGGAGGGTGTGCTAAAGGTTTAAAGTGAAAGTAATTACCAGCTAAGGGTGAAAGTAAGGGAAGCAGGCATCCAACATGGTAATCTGTCAGAATTGAAAACTAATATAGCTAGTGTTCTGAAGTTCATGAAACTAACTTCCACTTTTGTGTCTTTACCACTCTTAAATTCTGGTTGTGCACACGAAGTTGGAAGACTGACGCTGTGAGGTTTTGATTCAAATGTTTCTTTTATTAATTTTGGCCTATCCTCTAATTCTAAAATCTTTCAATACTGCAATGATATCACGCGTAAGGCAACCTGTTTAGTTCTAACAACTTTGATCCACCTCAATTTTATCGAGCATCTGATTTAATGTTTATTTTATATGCAAGATTTTTAGTAGCTGAGCGCAAGAAGAACAGATGTGAAAGATTTTAACGGTTAAGCACTAGATGAACAGATATGAAAGATTTTAAGGGTTGAGCACAAGAAGAACAGATATGAAATATTTTAGTAGTTGAGCGCAAGAAGAGTAGACATGAAAGATTTTCATGGTTGAGCGCAAGAAGAACAGATATGAAAAAAATTAGCGGTTGAGTGCAAGAAGAGATATGAAAGCCAGAAGTTCGGGCTATAAGTGCACAGACTGTGGCAACATTTATACATATACTCAGATATCTTCAAATTCATTTAAGTAATCAAAGTAAAACTTTACTGTAATTATTTAGACAGTGCAGGCTATCCATAGCATGTCACAGCAATGTCATACAGTGTTGCCAACTCAACGAAATATTTTTAAAGCAATTTGTCTCCCCTTATATGTACGAGAGTTGGCAACAATGCTTGACGTAAGGGATAGAGTATACCATATGTTTGACTGTTAGCATTGATTTTAAAATATGTAAAAACCTGGCGTACGACCATTTGAGAACACTGCACGATTTCTGACTCTCTGTAGTGAGTGATTTTTACATATTTATTACATCTTTAAACAAACATCTTAAAACAGTTTCCTATTTACACATAACCTCTAAATTATCTCTTAAGCCATGTATGTAGATTTTTTTTACTTCTGTGATCTGTCTTGTTTAATTACACGAACATATACTTGGAAGTGGATTCTGAAGGGTTAAAATCGAACTTTAAACAAATGAACACAGATATTTACAAAGTGAGTACCTTTAGCGAAACAATTGTTTCAATACCGGAAGATCTTTGGTTTGAATCCGGTAACAGAGTACTACAGTCGCAGACTTCAGAACGGTGCTGGGGAAGCAAGCAGTTCGAGTCCTATTGCCGGCCATCCTAACAGAAGTTTTCCAGGATTTTCTTCATTTTTCATGAGGTGCCCTCCCCATCCTTGTACCCCAAAGAGCTTACGCTAAAGCTACCTTTCTAGTTTATAGACAATACGAGTAAATCAAATCAAATCAAACATAGAGTGCGAGTGAGATATCAAATTAATTCCCACAACTCTTTGAGTGCAAAAACAGCTTATCTTTAACTCGCTTTGGATGAGACCCTACATTTTCAATATTTTTTATCAGCACCCTGTAATCGGGGCCGAACTTGATCGTAACCGGAAAAAAATCAGGCCAGGTTGGTCGGAGAAGTTAGTGATTGATTTCTGTAGGAAATTTTCTGGCAGAACGGACCGAACAAGCCGGATTTAGCTTTCGGGCTTGCTTAGATCAAGGTAAGGCCTATTGTAAGGGTTTTATTTACTCCCAACTTTTTGTACATTTCTTGAGTATAAATTTGTTTACAATATGTTCTGATAACAACATCAGGATTGCACAGTTTTCCCATCAAAGATCTTCAATACTTAGCGGAAAATGTGATGAATTTAGTGTGTCCTCGTTAACTCAAGGGGTCAAGAAGTTGGTGATCATCGAAACAACGTGTGTTTTATCCCAGCTCCTGGCAAATCTGTATTTATTTTTCACCAAGGCTTCTATAATCGCTTGTTAATGCACTCTTTCTTGTACCCCCCCCCCCTTTGCTTATTTCTGTGTACATTTAAACTGCACGGAAGTGACCAAATGTTTATTAATTTTTTAAGTGTACAAAAGGTGTACTTAAGTGGCCTCACTACATACTCACTGTGTTTTCTTATATTTCAAAATAATACTGAACAAATAACAAGCAACAATGAAATTTTGGAAAGTGGTCCAGATAACACTTATTAATGTAGATTAAATAAACTACTTGAAATTTTGAAATTGTTAATTTAAGTTTAGAAATTTAAACCTGTAATATGGATGTCATAGTCAGATTTTCAAATTTTTCACATAGAGGCAGCTAAGCTATACAAATTGTGGGTTAGTTCATTAGAAAGAAGTTCATAACTATTATCAGGGCCATTGTTGCTCTTTTATTATCAAGTAGTTATTATACAACATGTGAAAAAGCTTGCAAGAAATGTAATTTTTCTTTGTAATGTTATTTATTATTTTATTTATTTATTTATTTATTTATTTCATCGACACAACAGGCGTTAATGCCTATTTATAGCGTCTACAATAATTGTTACATTGTTTCATTTAATGACACAAATAATAGAACATCTATACCCTTTTTCTTGTCCAAAAAGTTTCTTTTTTTTTCTCTTTCTCTCTCTCTCTCTTTTACAATATATTCTGTATCAATCTTTTGTACACTTCTTCCGAATTTCCAAATAGGTCCAAATTTGTACAATTCTTACCTATTGCATTATAAGTAGCACTAGTTCTCCATGTAGGTGACACATTTAATACGTTTGTACGAGCTTTTCTGCAGTAGAATAGGCCACTATTTCCCTCGCGCGTTCTGAGGGATGGGACCTTAGTAATTATTTTTGCAATTAATTCGGTACAGTCTATTTTATTGTGCAAAAGTCTGTACAAGAAGAGTAGGTCATTTAATGTTCGTCTTTGATCAAGTTTCTGAAATTTAAAATTAAAGTTATACAATATTTATCTAATCGGTGGAGATTTCAACGTCCGGGAAACGAATATCCTTTTTTTTTTTCTGTTCTCTTTCATTTTTTTTTTTCATTCGATAACCTAATATGCAAACGACTTGATACCTCTATACACACACGCATACTTTTACACCGACTGACTCACTCATATGCATATAATATGCAAACATTAAAAAGTTAAATTGCAAATAGTTTTTTTTGTGTGTGTGTGTGTATTTTGGTTTTTCTCTTTCCTTTCCTTTTCTTGTATGCGTGTATGTGTCCTCCAGCCAAAAGTTATCACTGACCACGCGAGTCATTTGACTATCGACCATCAGAACAGAAGATGTAAAAAGAATATTAAAAAAAAAAAACGCCGAAGAAAAAGAAGCTGCTTTATGGCAGATCATGGGTTGGCGGCTCTTGTAAATTACATGCTGTCACTACTTCAAAAATTTCCGTCCTGCCTTCGTTTTTTTTTTCCTTCTCCCTATATATGTATTTTCTTCTTTCTGTCTGTGTTTTTTCTCTTGAGTGTTTTCCCTTTCATCCGCTCCGCATTTTGGATATGGACACTTTTGTAGAGTTCTCTCAACCTTACCATATATTTTCCCTTTTCCATCGTTCTCCAAACTCCAATCATGACCGAACGAAGACGAAGATGCGAGCGTTCCTATAATTTTCCCCTACGATCATCCATTATAATGTGTGTTTTTTGGATGCGTAGGAAGCTTATGATTGGTTATGGATCGGCATTGCTATGCTTCTCGGCTTTTGTATATGTAATGTGACTCATTTCTACCTACAATTGTATGTAATCCGGTTTCTTTTTTTTTTTATTTTCACGTTGTATCTTCTTACGTGTTTTTGCTTCAGAGTTTTTACTGTGACTAGTGTGGTTATGTGTAAGGTCAAGACATAGGACAGCGTCTTGAAACCATCAGTTTTGAAGTTGTTAATCTAAGTTTTGGAGACTTAAAGTATCGACAAGAAACATACGTGTTCATTTTTTTTCTCTTTCATTTGTTCGTCATCGACGTATTTCTAGAAAATACTGTGTTGTCATTCACCTTGTACGACTGAGATTCTGGCTGGATGTTGAACTGGTTGGATTGCTATCTGGAAATTGTTACTGTCTACACAGGGATATTTTAAAGAATATCCAATAAATATTCCCTTAGTAATATTGAAATATGCTTAAGATATCCACCTAAAAACCCTACAATATTAAGCTATGTTCTCTTAACTATCTGCCTGACTAACTAACTAAATCTATGACTTACGGAACGTGCAAATTCATCGCCGCAGTAACAATCAATCGATGGATTCTATTATGAGAGTAAATCAAAATTGTTATATATAAAGCGCTTATATCTATCTGCCCATATGTACTCCCTCTGGTATCCATGATAACCGACTTATAAATCTCCATTATAAAGGACGGACTCATGTTTCTGAGTGCGTTTATTCGAAAAGTAAAACGTGAAACTTTGCACTACTCATAGCTTATCACGTTGTTTGGGCTGATAGTACGAGTTCAAAAACGAAAGAAGTACCCTTTATGGATTCCCATGGTAACCAATTGGCAATTTACCATTGAAAATATTATTTTCGGTGACATCTCAAGTCACAGTTCTTCACGGATTGCTCGAGTGACGGTTTTGAATTTTAATTTTATTTATTTATGGCATAGGTAGTGGTGGTTCTGACTTATATGTTCGATTCTTTTATACCTATTATAAAAGGATCCGTTTACATGAAGTTCTGTTTCGTGTGATTGATTCATTTAAGGCTATTATAAGAAGATACGGTTTTTCTCGTCTCCATTTGGTGGCGGCGATGAACAAACCAATGGTAATGAAGAATTGGTAAACTTCAAGTGTTCCGTTTGCTTCTAAAGTCTCGAATGTTAAACAAATGTTTTACTAATTTCTCTAAACTTTCACAAGAGTGATTTCGTCCGAGGAAATGTTGTCCAGGAGATAATTAATTTGTTTGTGCTGGAAGGTTGATTTTGTCCTGGAGAATCGAAGCGGCTGTAGTTCACTCAGTTATTAAAATATTGGTATCGCATTCGAAAGATCCTGAGATCAAACCCAGCGGTCGTCTAAGCTAATTGAGATTATTTCAGGGTTTTTCCTTAGTGATATCAGGATATGCTGTGATTGTGGCTTCAAACTAGAGACTGGATGACTTTGTTCTTACATTCTTCCCTTCCTTTATTCCAACCTGAACCAAAGATGTCTATAGACCATAAGTAGAATTCATTTCAAAACATTATCCTGAAGATATGCCATCTACCTTTTCAGTAAGACAGATGTTGCTCAGAGGAAAGGATTAACAAAAGAAGAAAAACATTAATATGAAACACATTTCAAATAGGAAACGCTTTCAATCGTAGCACTCAACGTTTTTACTTTCCTTCCTTCTTCGCAGAATATTTTACATTTACTGCAGGAATACGAATTGAGAATATTTGAGCCATTTTGTTGTTATTGGATACAAATATAGAATTTCTCAAGGACTAAATATAAGATGTTGTTCACTCTTCATTGCACTTGGTAGTTCTTCGTAGGTATAACTAGCTCAGTTTCGTGGGATCTTGTACTTGAGGTGGATATATGCGTGCCGCAGCTTTCCCACTCGACGGAATCGGGTGTGCTACAAGGTCCATTGGGAGTCCGGCAGGTGACTTAATAGGAGAAGGAATAAAGCATGAAGATAGGAGAGAGGATTCTTATTTATTTTCTGTGGCTATGGAGTCCAACGACACCCAGTACTACTTCTATAATTTTTAATTACAGGAGAGCCTTAATTTTTGTTATACATATAACGTGGATAGGAAATTCCTCAGGAGCCTTTTTTTCTACTTGTCATCGTGAAGTCATGGCAACACCCACTGAAAAGGTTAAGCCCTTTTTATGGGAAAAGCTTTGACGGATAAGGCGGGATGGATGAATTGGAGTTATTCTAGGAGGCTTTAAGGAACTCTTTATTCTTTATTATTTACAAAATTAGGATCGTTACGATTTTTCATCGTAACCATTCACTTAGGTTGGATTATAAGAAATTTACAATATGAATATGATAAATGATGAAAATAATCGTGAATTCAGAAAGTGTTTGCACGCCATAATCACAACATTGAGGGAAGTTAGTGTAGACGAATGAATGTTATCTTCTGTCCCCGGAGCGACACGGGGCACTGATGGGAGACAAAATGAGCCCTGTTAATATTTAATGGATTTAATGCACGCGTGATGGAAGTATCCAATGAGGCAGGTGTCGAGCGGCGAGTGATGTGAGTTCTGGAATGTTGTGGTGATTTGGGGGGAGAGAGGAAATGTGGATACTGAGACAGAGTGATAGAAGATTGTCTATTAGCTACTGGCGAGAATGATCAATAGATCATTAACGGGGCGTTATCGTAAATCGTGTCTAACAATAGTGGGTTATAATCTTCATAACGACTTGTGATGTAGCGGGTGCGTAAGGTTTCTAAACGAAATAGGATATTGAGTATAGTAACTTGTGCGTATAGGTCTGCTGTTGGGCTGGGAGTTTGATTTGGTAAGCAATACGGAATGCGTGTTGTTCGAGAATTTTGAGCTTGTTATAGAATGAGGATGATGCTGCAAGCCAAGCTGGGTGCCCATAGGTTAGGACAGACCTTAGAAATGCTTTGTACGTATTGATGATAGTGGTTGGTGCTAGACCCCATGTTGTGCCTGTAAGTCTTTTATGGAGACGGTTGTAGGCTTTTTGGTGATCTCTTTTAGATGTGGTTTCCATGTTAGATGATAATCAAAAGTGATGCCTAGGTATTTGACAATGTGTGATAGTTTGATTTGTGTTTGTTAAACAGTTCCGAAGATTTTGTGGAACACGAGAACGTTGTTTTTCCCCTAAGGAAACTCGTCCCTCGTATATACAATATTTAATTAGTTTCTTTAGTATGGCAATTTGCCTCAATATTAATATTAGTATGGAAGTTGATTCACATAAATCTTTTAATCATTGTAAACAGTAATCATATATAATATAGAACGTAATTCATTGGCAAACAAAACATTTTAACAATTATAAATACAATTTAATATATTATACATTAATACGCTTTATGGTGCTGCCATCTATTAAGCACCTCGGCAACTTTTCCGTAAATCCCATAAAATCATCTTTAACATATTTGAATAGTGATTATTTTAATCAATGATTATTTGAAGAGTTTTCATCTTATTTATTTCTTTATTTTAGTCTCGTTGCTAGGCAACTCCTTATCCATTTATTTATATCATTTTCCAAAATCACTAATATGAGATCCATCACAAATATTTCTTGACAAATCAAAGTAAAAGTTTGGTTCTTTCTAGACAGTGGATGGGTTTCGCCAATCTTCGCTGTTTGTTTCTTGGTAGTATATACGTTGTTCAAATAAAACACAGTTTCCGGTTTCAATAACTTAAAATTTATTTTTATGCCTCAAATTTAAATCATCTTGTAGATGAAGTAATGTCAATCACTTTTGCATGCTTCACGAAATAGTGGATAGTCAGTTTGTCTTGTATAAACGCACGAAATACAGGAATTAAAGAAACTCAAACCCTTCAACAAATTTCAAAATGGCCTATTTCCTCCATTTCTGGCCAGTAGGGTCTAATATTCGAATATAGGTCCTCAGACACCACACTATACCTACCTACCAAGTTCAGTTCCGATCGGGCTCAGTCAACTACGTCACTTTGCTTGTAAGGTAGTTGTTCAGTGATCAGTACACTACTCAAAGGTTTCTTAATATTAGTAAAAATGAGTGGAGATTAGATGCTTTTTTACATAAAAAAGAAACTTGTTCTTGAACCAGAACCTGTTCCTATGAAACAATGTTCACTGTGCAGAAAGGAACATTAAGTAATGATACGTTCAGAAAGTAATGTAATGTTGAACCAAATTAGTCTCTTGCTAATTACTATCTCTTTACAAGGACATAGCTTGTTCAGAGTAATCTATGTCTTTTGCTCTTGTAGATAAAGATATTATTAGTTGTCTCGATAAAATAATTTAGAATATAAATGGCGTGATTTTGTCCCTGTTTTGACTCAACTATAACATACCTCAAATTTACATAATAAGATGGTCTAATTGTGCACTACAGACAGTGTTCTTAGTAATTATTGTTTACCTCAGCGTAATGTGATTATGGTGTTTCACTTTTTACAGTTAAAAGTCTCCTCTTCTTCTGTCATTGCTTCTATCCGTACACGAATATGTTCTCGAATGTTAATTTGCTAGTAAGCCGGTGGAATCTCTGAGCACCATTTGTCTTAAATTGATCAGAGTCAGATCTATCACACTTACGTCATTCATCAGCATTCTGGAGTTAAATATATATTTTTTTGGAAATATATACGTGACAGACACACATTCTCAGCTAACATTACTGATACAAAAATAGAATACTGCGAATTATATCTGCATCTATTCCATTCTTTATTACCTTGCACTTGCTCATGAGAGTAGGATACACAGGTTTTCAAAGTGATTCTCTTCTCTACTCTGGCCTATCCATCTACACGTTGGCATTTCAGCAAACTAGAATGAAATCAAAATTGCAAATTTAAGGGTTAAGACATCATACTATCAATATATAATATTAATAAGCTTATTTTTGCTAATCCTATATATGGTGTATCAGATCTTACGGTATATTGAACATCGTCATATAAACTTCTAAAGCACCCTACTCACATGCACAAATGCGACTACAGTATAGAAGTAGATATGCAAAATCGGCGTAACTTCATCTATAGACTTCATATAATCCGTACAGCAAAAATTGAAGAGAATATGATCTGGAATAAAACTTCCTGTTCTGGTACAATTTAAAGTCTAAATTCGCTATCAAACTGCATAATACCTTTAAGTACTTTATTTTACTTACACGGAGCTTATATAATATATTTAAACACTATAGTTCAAGTGTCCGAGTTCCAGTGGTCTGGTGGTTACGATCGCTGACATTGGATAAGCTGGGGAGGAGGTACGAGTTCGAGTCCTGGCAACGGCAGCCATCTTCATTGAGATTTTGTAGAATTTTCCCTCAGTCTTGCTAGGCAATTGCCGGGACAGCACCTATCTTATAGGTTCTAGCCGATATCTTCCTAGATCTTTCATCCACGGCAATAGTAAAGAATTAGACGTGATGGCCTATGTGCTATAAAAGTCAGAAATTTACGTTTTCAATATATTTTAATTTACGGTAGATAGACCATGTCCGCCACATTTAAACAGTATGGTCCATCCTGCAGAAATCTAGGGTCTTGCTCTCGAGACGCAGGCTACATCAGGATGAGCGAGAGGTTAACGCTCTGTGGGCATGGTCACGGGTTCAATTCCCGCTCAGGTTGATTGAACGGAGTGGTTTAGAGCCCACTTTACCAAAACATATAGGTCCCTTCCCCAGCTTGTTTAGGACGTTAATAATAATTTAATTAATCGAGACACAGACATACAGATAATTGTGATTGTAGTCTAATTCACACGAGCACAAGCAAGAAAATTACTGAAATCTGGAACTCTGGTGAGAATTTACATTTTGGGAGGGTTTATACTGTATATAGCCTCTTAAACTTAAAGTTTCGAGACTTGGGGTCTATACTAGTAAATTTTTGGGAGAACAATCCGGATTAGGGGATCTGACCAAATTATTGTGTACAGTAGAGAGGATATCAAGAAGAAACCAGGCGGAAATGGACGTCGAGGGTTAAGCATATTTTTACAATTCTTTCCTTATTACACATTGTTGCGTTTGAACAATGTTTCTTTGAGGGTTGAGCGGGAACAGTGGTGTTACCCTTAGAGCACGAAAAATACGTCAGCAAAAAGTTCCTAACAATAGAAATGTAGAAATAGTCTCATATCACGGGAAAGAACGAAAATACCTCCGGAGGTGTGTAGCAAAAACCTCCACCACCCCCCATTCACAAAGGCTATCCTGAAAGCTCTTTAGTCCAACGTGACCCTGTTCTTCTTCTTCTTCCATGGCGCTACAGCCCAAATCGGGCCTTGGCCTTCCCAAGTAGGTGCCTCCAATTTTCCCTGTTCTTCGCCCCTTCTTTCCAGTTACGCACCCCTATCATGTTTACTGAGTCTTCCTTCACTCCGTCTTCCCATCTTTTCTTCGGCCTTCCTTTTGGTCTGTCTTTGTATAATCGACCTGTTAATAACTTCTTTGGTATTCTCTCCTCGCTCATCCTGATTACGTGTCCAGCCCACTGCAGTCTCCTTAGTTTTATATCTGTTATGACGTTTGGATTCTGGTATAAGTTGTACAGCTCTGCGTTGTGTCTAATTCTCCACTGTCCGTTGTCCATAACTGGTCCGTATATTTTTCTTAGAATCTTTCTTTCAAATGTGTTAAGTCTCTCTTCATCTTTCTGGGTGATAGACCATACTTCACACCCATACATTAGTACTGGTTTTATCATTGACTGGTATAATTTTATTTTAGTGTTCCTGTGTACATCCTTATTTTTCATCACTGGGAGCAGACTATAGTATGCTTTGTTGGCCTGATTTATTCTTCTTTGAATTTCCTTGGATTCGTCGTTTGTGTCTGTTATTAACGTGCCTAAATATGTGAATTCCTCCACGTTTTCCAGCTTATAATTTTCTATTTCCAGGTTTTCCTTTAACTTGTGGCTTCCGTATTTATTTCCTTGCCGCGTCTGGACCATTGTCTTGGTTTTATCTGTATTTATCTTTAACCCTACCGCGCTCGCTGCTCTGTCTAATTCTTTGTACAGTTCCGTTACCGAGTTTATCGTTCGTCCTAGAATATTTAGATCATCCGCATAGCCTAGTATTTGTGTGGATTTGTACATGATAGTTGATCTGGTATCTATAGATATTTTTCTTATAATATACTCCAACGCTATGTTAAAAAGAATAGGTGCTAGTCCATCGCCCTGTTTTAGACCCTGTTCTACTGGGAACGGATCTGTAAGTTCATTCTGTATCTTGACCTGTGCTGTTGTTTCCAGTAGTGTCATTCTTACAAGTTTGATCATTTTCCTTGGTATTCCTAGTTCCTGCATAGCCCTAAGCAGAGCTGGTCTGTTTATACTATCATAAGCTTGCCTGAAGTCGACAAATATCTGATAGACATCTATGTTATATTCCCAACATCCAGAATGGCTTTGAGGGTATATATTTGGTCTGTTGTTGATCTGTTCTTTCTAAATCCTGCTTGATACTCTCCTACTATTCTTTCGGCCTGTTCCTTAAGTCTTCTACTTAATACGTTTGTAAATACTTTGTATGCTGTTGTTAATAGGGAGATTCCTCTGTAATTATTGCAGTTCTGCTTGCCCCCTTTCTTGTATATAGGACAGATTAGGCTGACTCTCCAATCTTTCGGCATCTCTTCTTTCTTCCATATTTCTATAATTAATTTATGTAGGTTCTTGATCAGTTCACTGCCTCCACTTTTGATCATTTCTGATGTGATTCCATCAATGCCTGGCGTTTTGCGCGCTCTCAGTTTCTTTATGGCCTCTTTTACCTCCTCTTGTGTTGGTACATCTTCATCTTCTTCTGTTCTTCCTGCATCAAGATTATCTTCTCGATTTTCCTCTTCATTTGCTTCTGGTTCTGGGTTAAGTAGTTCACTAAAGTATTCCTGCCATCTGCTCTTTATGTCTGTCTTGCTTCCTAGTAAATTGCCATCTTTATCCTTGCATATGTCAGTTGTCGGTTTAAATCCCTGCCTTATTTCTTTTACTTCTTTGTATGCTTTGTGCACATTGCCCTCAATGAATTCTTCTTCCATTCTTTTATATTTATCGTTTAACATCTGCCGTTTCTTCCTTCTACATGTTTTGTCTGCTATTCTTCGCAGTTCCACATATTTTGCTCTTTTCTGTCTTGTGCTTCTATTAATGTACTCTCGGTAGGCTTCGTTTTTCTTTTGCAGTAGTTCTCTACATTCATCATCAAACCATTCTATCTTGTCTGTTTTAGGTGCATATCCTAGCTTGCTTATAGATGTTTCTAGCATGATGTTTTTGATCAAGTTCCATTTACCCTCTACATTCCCTTCTTCTATTTCCTTTTCCTTCTCCTGGAGTTTCTTCGTTACTTCGTTTTGATAATCTACTACCACTTCTGCTTGGCTTAGTTTTTGTACATCAAACTTTTTAGTTCTTTGTTTTCCCTCCTCTTTACGAGCTGCCAATCTGCATCTGTAAGTAACTTTAACCAAGTAGTGGTCTGAATCACTGTTAGCTCCTCTATAGGTTCTAACATCCATTATATTTGATGCTCCCCTTTTTTCAATCATAACGTGATCTATTTGGTTGTTCGTATTCCCGTCTGGTGATTTCCAAGTTTGTTTGTGAATGTCTTTATGTGGGAAACTTGTGGAGCTAATCCTCATGTTTTTACTCAGTGCAAAATCTATTACCCTTAGCCCATTATTATTACTAACGTTGTGCAAACTATGTTTTCCTATTACGTCTGAGAACCGTTCTTCCTTTCCAATTTTCGCATTTGCATCTCCTATTACCATCTTTATGTCATTAGTGGGCAGTGAATCGTATATCTCTTCTAGTTCTGTGTAGAACGCATCTTTGACTGTCTCATCTTTGTCTTCTGTAGGTGCATGGATATTTATAATCGAGAGGTTGAAGAATTTTGTTTTCAATCTTAGTACTGCTGTTCGTTCGTTGTGTGCTGTAAATCCCATAATTGAACCCTTAAGTTTCTTGTCTATTATAAAGGCTACTCCTTCTTCATGTATTCCTGCATCCTTTCCACTGTATAGTATGGTGTGTGTCTGTGTGTCCATAATACCTTTCCCATGCCATTTTGTTTCCTGTATTGCTGCTACTTCTATTTGATATTTTGATAACTCTTGCTGTAAGTTTTGGAGTGCGCCCATTTTGTTTAGCGTTCTTACATTCCATGTTCCTATCGTTATGTCCTTAAGTCGTTGCCGTGTCCGATCACCATCAATCCTACCAATCCGAGGCTCTTCTTGGGATTTCGTAACAATGGTTGCTTTACAGAAGTAGGTTGTTAGCCCGCTGTCCGACCCCCGCTGCGTTGGAGGACCTCGGATTTTCTGTCGGGGTTTACTCCCTTAGCCTACCGTTTCTGGTTTTAAGGCACCAGAAGCTCGCCTTCACCCTCTCTCGTTTGTGAGACCAGGAGGCACGCGGCTTTGCAGCCTTCGTGGACGTGAGAGTAGGATTTGTTTGGCAGAGCTGATCTTGTTGCAGTGAACTTGTCAAGATTTGTAGTGCCCCATAGTAGACATCTGAGTCACCCTTTGACGTTCAATGCCAAACCTTTGCCCCCCAACGTGACCCTGTTAATAAGGTGAATATGGTCTATATAATGAATTACATTTAAGCATGCAGAACATGGATCAGTACTTGAAATTTAAGATACATAAGCCCACTTCTCAAGGAATCTCACAAGTGACCAGGTTAAAGCGGGTAAAAACCGGGTCACTGGGTTAATTGGGTCAAGATTAGATACCGTAATCCGGTCGCTGGGTTACAGTTAGTCTTAACTTTTGGGTGAAGACCAGGCCACTTGCTCGTTTCAGACCGGGTCTCCGTCACCAAAAGGTGACCCGATTTCAGGTCTGGTTGAACATCAGTATGGGGTCACAGCCTCATCATAATTTAAGGACGTCTTTTTGAGTTTTTAGAACAAGATAGTTTAAAATCAATTTCAGTCTTGTAAGTCTCATCTCGATTTAATTACGCCTGTCGTAGTTTAAAATTTGGTATTGTTGGGCCATTTTAGTATTCATGACTTCGATCTGTATCAATGCGATTAGCCGTTAAATTTTTAAAATCCACTAATATCTATACCCCAGCCAGGATTTGAACCCAGAACCTTGGAGTCGCTGGCCTGACGCCTCACACCACACGGCTACCACAATCAGCGCTAGTCTTGGTCTCGTAATCGTGACAAGCTTAGGCATTACTACCAACTGATATTGGGATGGTATTGAGACGCAACACCACGTAAATTCAATTTCATATCGATTGAAGATAACCTATCTTCAGTTTCGGTACCAGATTGTCTTGACTGAATACATTCTAGTCTAAATCTATCATTTTGTTCTGTAGACAAATTACAAATACATGCAGTCACGTATATAAAATTACTAACAATCCGCACATATTCTGCGAGAACAAAATTTTTACTTATTTTTATTCCTTTTTGAGAAGTGGAATATTTTGACGTAACTGGCGATAATAAAAATAATAATCGATTTTCCTTCCTTATTTCATAAAGAAGACACCTCAAATTATTAGTCTCTAACTCGCTTGTGCGTCGTTAGTTGTTTCTGTTCGATACTGAAAAACACAAACATTATCCATACTGTAGAAATATTTGTTTGAGGATATATGTTTTGTAATTTTGTTTTCCTTTTTAAAAAGAAAAAGGTATTATTTGAGGGAGGATCAGAGTGTGCACGAAGCAAACAAAAGATGAAAAGGTTAACATTGTTTATTAGAATAGAAGAGAACGAAAACGAAACAAGACAAACAAGAAAACAAATAAATATAAATAAAAAACAACTGAATTATAAGACAAAGCTTATTATTTGTCACAGACTTAATGGAACATTGGGAAAGGGTTATTTCGTGTCGAACGAACAAGACACTAATATCATGTTTGTTTCACCATCACCACTACTACCCAGATGAGGACCCCAACCCATCCCACCTTTTTTTTTCTTCTTCTCAATACTGAGTATTGCTTAGCACCTAAAAAAAAAGAGATTATTTGTTTGAACACTCAAACACTGCGTGCGTTGAGGAGATATAACATAAAGGGAGAAAAAAAATAAAACATTATCATTTCTTTTCTGCTTGTCTACGATGTATTATTTTTTCTCTATTTTTTTTTTTATCTCCTCCTAAACCATTCCTTAGTTTCTCACCAGTTCGAAAGGTTTTCTTGATGAATTGGCTGGAAATGTGTAATTTAGCCGGAGTCCAATAACACATATTTATTTTTGTTTGTCAGTAAAACTGAAGGTTGAAAGGATGCCGACATGGGTAAGGTGTTGGAGCGCTGGGTCTTTGAGGTTTGGAAGAGCCAGTATTTACTCAAGATTAGCATGGCGGTAAGTATGAAGTAATTACTGCTGTGCTTGCGTAATGGTTCTTGTTTGAAGTTAAGAATAACGAGCATCAACCAAAGGGTGTAAAAAAATCTAAGAAATAAACTGAGGCGGGGCGGCGGAGGCTCACCGATCTCCCTCCTCTTGCTTCTCTTGAAGTATTCAACGAGATTCTTGCCGAGACCTTGCTAAGAATCCAGCACGAGGAGAATGTAAACCCTGTAATTTTCTCTACCTTTGAACAAACCCGTCGTCCCAAGTTCGCAGGCTATAATGTATGTATATATATATATTTTCTATACAGAAAAATAAAAATAAGAAAATGTCTTTTTTTTTTAACTTAGCGTTCGTTATATATTCACATGTAAAAGAGATTTTTGTCGTGAGCGAAGTGTTATTAACCACATTATCTTGCGGTTTGTTGTGTATTTTAAAGGAAAATTTACGGCTATATCCGCAAAAGTGTTCCTCCTCAGGCTGTATATGAAGAGTTTTAGTGTAAACAAAAAAAAAAAAAAAAAAAAAAAAAAGAAAAAAGAAAGAAAGAAAGAAAAGGAGAAGAGAAAGAAGGAATGGAAGATCTTAAAACTAAAAGTAATTGCTTTTCGTAGAGGAGAAATTAATGGTCAATTATTACATTAAATAGATTCCTTGTTTCTGTTGATAATGTTACAGCTCGTTTTGTGATCTAATTTGGTGTTATCTTTGACTATACAAATAGTTTCTTTCTTTCTCCGTGTATCTGTCTCCGTGCATATAGCAGAAAATGTAGAAAGGAAAATGTAATGAACTAAAGAAGGAGTACAAGCTTGCAAAGTGGGTGAATAAATACGCAAGGAAAACTCCACCCCCAACCACTCCAATTTATCGACACTTGTCTGTCTTCTGACATAGTTGAACAAATAACAATTATTGGGAAACAAAAAATCAAATTCGGGAAGTACTCAGAACATTGATTTTGTTGACGGTAAAGTTGCTAAGGGTACGTGAAAAACTCAAACACTATGTTGAATATAATTTGTTCCCGATGAGTCCCCCAGCATGATATTCTTATGAGGCTAACAACTCACTAACAGATTTATACCAACACGAAAAACGAAAATCGGGAAGTGGGGAAAATAGTAAAATCTTTAATTTTTCGAAATATTATAGTTTTCAAAGCAATAAAATTCAAATCAATGGTTCGACACGATAACTATTCTTATTGATTGAACTAAAGTTTTAATGATGAAACATATTATCCACACCAGTTCAAATTCAACATGGCAAGGAAAAGGATAGAACTCAAAGCGTATGTCTAAACATCCTCTTCGTGATTCTCCACGTTTCAACACGATAACGCACCGTGTCCTCGCGCCGTTAGATCCTAATGGTCATGACTGATGATGGGTAGTGTAAAATTTGAAGCATTTTTCAGAGTGCATTCAAATTCGCAGGTAGAAAAACTTCGATAATTTGGAGTTACAACTCCAGCATAAAGAAAAAATACAGAGTGAAATTGTGAACTACAATCGATTACTAATTGTTTAGTCTTCCCTCGTCTACTAACGGAGACGAACACAATGTTTTATTCTTGGTTACTCCCTACTAACTAGCCGAACTTATGTTAGTATCCGGATCAATTTAGGAAATAACGTACTCCAGTGCCATTGGTATTTTTATGGTTGTAGAACTTGTTTACAGTATAAGAGAAGAGAACTTTAGTCACATACATAGTATTAGCAAGTCCTGCTACAGCATATATAACATAGGACTTTTCCATTTTCTTTTTAGTTTATTTGTTTCATTTCTTTTCCATTTGTATAATTTCTAGTCCATATCAATGCTACTCATTCTGATAGTTCCAAAATCCTATGCATTCCTAAACAACAACAAAATCACTTCCCCATCCTTTAGTTATTATACGAATTTCGTTCATTAACTGTCTTTATGATTCGTTCATTTGCCATATTGAATCTACAACTGTTTTTCCTCTGGTTGTTGTTAACCATGTGACTAGGACGCGTTCAGAAACTCTGTAGACACTCGTTCCGGTACCACGCGTTCGGAAACTCTGTATACATTTGTTCCCGTACCATACGTTCGGAAACTCTGTAGACACTCGTACCCGTACCACGCGTTCGGATACTCTGTAGACAATCGTTTCCGTACCACACGTTCGGATACTCTGTAGACACTCGTTCCCGTACCACGCGTTCGGAAACTCTGTAGACACTCGTTCCAGTACCACGCGTTCGGATACTCTGTAGACACTCGTTCCCGTACCACGCGTTCGGATACTCTGTAGACATTCGTACCCGTACCACGCGTTCGGATACTCTGTAGAAACTCGTTCCCATATCATGCATTCGGAAACTCTGTATATACTCGTTCCTGTACCATGCGTTCGGATATTCTGTAGACACTCGTTCCCGTACCACGCGTTTGGATACTCTGTAGACAATCGTTCCCGTACCACGCGTTCGGAACCTCTGTATTTGCTCGTTCCTGTACCACGCGTTCGGAAACTCTATACACTCGTTCCCGTACCACGAGTTCGGAAATAATTTCAGTTAATAGCTCGGAATCTCATCCTGAGACAACTTCATTCGCACGTACACCAAACCTGCTTCTGACTTCATAAACTTCGTTAAAATTATCAAGAATATATCACACATGATAAACCACCACCGCAACCTGTTCGTGGTTGCAATGTGACCCTGTTGGAGAGGACATAGAAATAACGAAGAATGGGGAAATATGTAGTAAGTATTTGGCTACAATCAAATAGCTCTTGCACCTAAGAAAATATTTCTTCCAGCAATAATGTTGTCCAAATGAAATCGGCAATTTGAAACGATGGTCATGCATATATAACCACATAAAACTTGAAGCATTCGATTTAAAAGAATCCTCTCATGTAATGATTATGATGGACGTTCTGCCCGACGGCAGGTTCTGGCCCGAAGATCACCGGGCAAGGTGAACCACCAGTAGTTTGCCATTGCCTTTCATTGGATGAAGATGAAGTCCTAAGAACAGGACCTACGATTTTACGTAGGCTTCGAAACATTTGTGTCCCCCACCGGGAATCGAACTCTGGACTACTTGGTTACAAGACAACGAGCGTTACCATTCACCCATACGGTACATTTACACAGTATTGTCATTCTAAAAGTAAATGAGACTAATACTGAATGACTTGAACCAGTTCTTCGTTGACGTGGTTTATGTAAATTTAGTAGTGGACAACATACATGCACTACAAATTAAAATTGATGTACTTAGTAGAAGCTTGCAAGGAGATACAGATGAACGTTGAAAACATAATACTGTATATGATAACAAGTAGAAATACAGAAAAAAGTAAACAGAAATACAGCAATTAAGAATTAGATCATGGAGAATATAAACAAGTCTCACAGGTCTGCATGTTTCGGGGGTTTGAGAAGTATTTGTTGTTGTTGTTGTTGTTGTTAGTATATTGATGGTGCTGAACACGAAACAAACACCCGTTTTATTCCATCACCCATAATTTTTGCTCTACAGGTACCACGTCATTAAACCCCTCAACTCGGCCAGAAAATTTATGAAAATCATTGACTTTTATTTGCGCGTCCCCTGTGTCCCTCCTAGGACCATGGATTATACATCGCTGGAGAACCTATGGGACACAGATTCCAATGATTTAATATTTGTTCCTATCGTGCCCAATGGGTCGTAGAAGAAGAAAAAACGAAAATTTACCGAAAAATACGATCTCTTCGAAGTTTTGTCGAAAGTTGGCAATACTTGTAAACATCGGACGCAAGAAAATAACACCAGTGTAAATCCTAGAAATATACAACAATCCTTTGTTCGTATTACTGCACAATATCTCTCTGTCTTTCTCCTGTCAAAATAACTTGTTTGCAAAGAGTACCCGGTTTCAGTGGTTCCGCCAGAATCCCCTCCTGTGGGAGGTGTCACCCCCAAATCCTCGACAACTTCATTTTTTTTTTTAACGGTAAAAATCTATAGATAAAAACCATGCAAAACTCCAATTACACCATCCTAATTTTGACTTTACATCCATCAAACTAAAAATTTTGGCGGAATGCCCGATTTGCAATGTACAGAATGCCGGACTTAGTATATTCATCGTATTTTAAAGAGAGTGATTTGGTGTTCTGTATTGACACTTCAGGACCAATATTAAAACTAGATTAGAAGCGGATACTTACTATTTTGAAAATTAACACATCGAAGAAGAATTTGAAGTGTGTTCTTCTCCACACTGCAAACAAGTTAACTTCAATTCTTCTTGCTTCTATGTATTGAAATTCTGATGCTGATAACTTCAGAAAGTGAAATAAATACACAGACCACAAAAGTGTTTTGCGTGTGGTGATTTCAAGGTTTTTGGACTGTTGTTGCCATTGCAGTCTGGGTATACGAAGATGCTATGTTTTTGTACGAATGGGACAGTCGAGCACGTACAGAGCACTGTGTGAGAAAAGAGTCGCCCAAAAGTCTTGAAGTTGGTTCCAAGAACGTAGTGAGAGAGAGAAACTTTGGTTAACCCAAAGAACATACTTACCTTACAAAGAGCTACTTACCCTTCACATTAGTTAAGCAGATCGTCAAGGTTGGCGAATGTTTCCAGTACGTCTGCAAGCAATTTCGTACGTTATCCTACTCCAAGTTGAAAGAAGGAGTATTTGTACTTTTGTAGGCGCAGATATAAAAAAGTTAACAAGGACGAACATTTTCAATCTACAATAACGGATGTAGAAAGACAGGCATGGGTGAGTTTCGTAGATGTAGCTTCAAATTTTCTCGGGAACCAACAATATCCCGAAAACACAAGTGGTTTTAAACAATGCTGTAAACTTTTTTTTTTTTTAAAAAAATAGGACGCAACCTGAGTCTCAAGGTACATCTATTGAACTTCCATTTAGACAACTTTCCAGTGAATATTGATGACACAAGTGAAGGAAGAGCATGGTGAACGATTTCATCAGGAGATGAGGATTACGGAACAGCGTTATCAAAGCCGTTTTTAAAGTGTTAGTACCGTAGACTACTGTTGGTCTATTAAGAGAGAGAAAAGTTAGAGAGATTTAGAAACGGAAATCAAACAGATGATCATTCAAAATCAAAAGGGCTCGCAACTTAAGTGTACTACTAACCACTACATAGATAACTGAAATGTTTATACCATCATAACTCAGTAGTATAATGTCATATGTAATTTGGTGTCCTATATTTTTTGTAATGTAGTGTCTATTTACTTTCAATGATTTTTTTGAATGTTGTTTGTTGTAAGAGAACCAAACATATTTTGAAAGCAATACTTCAACTAATCAATTTTATACTTTTTCATGAAAGAAACTTTTCACTTCTACAGAATTCTTTTGTAACAATGCGAACACTTACTTAATGGACGAGGGAAGGAATATAGAGATAATCATAGCAATGAAGATGATGATGACGACGACTATGATTATTGTTTTGGCACTTCCTTATTGTTGTGGCTCTGCTAACTAATTGTTACTTCCTTTTTGCATTACGTAGGCATTTGTTGCTTTACAATGAATAAAAGTTATAAGAATTGAATGTAGCCTTATGCTCAATTCAGTAAAACTTAAACTTTATTTTATATGGGCCAGTCTAGTAACTTTTGACTTCGGCCCGTCACGATTCGCCCATTTACAGCCAGTTAAAATCCACACCCATGCCCTTGTCGGTACTCGAACCCGGGACCTTCGAGCTGTTGGCCTAACTCCTCAGATCGCACGGGTTCGCGACAGGTGCTCAATTTAGTGAAGATGATGATGATTGTGAAGAAATCTTACGCGATGGAGACAAACTGATGCCATTTACGAACTCAGCATTGTCGAATTAGTCACTCCAATACCCAGTCATGAAATTAAAAAAATGCACGTCTGTGATATATGGGAGTACATGTAACAAGTAGAAAGATGGTCACGCAAGAAATGAAAAGCCACTTCCTATTTGGTAATACATTATTTCTATTAAGTCAAGAAGTTCCTAACTTTGCGACTAATATCAAGAAAGTTGAAACTGAAAATACACAGAACGGGTATCCTGCCAGAAATACTTTATGGTAACAAAACTTGGAATACGATAATATAGGAATGTTTGACAATGAGATCTTGAGAAAGTTTTACAGGCCGAAACGGGACGAAATGACTGGAGAATGGAGACAACTGCATAATGAATTCCACAGAGTGTACAATTCAGCCGATATTATAAGCATAATGAAATCACGATGGTTAAGATAAGCAGATCATGTAGCTCGGATGGGGAAAGCCGTCAAAATCATATTAACTGAATTCAGAAACACTTTTGGAGTGACTAGCACTGTACTAGCAAGTGACTTACAAAGGATTAGCATTGTTAGTCACTCGTAAGTACAATGCTAGTCATTCCAAGAAAACGTTTCTGAATTCACTATATCTATGTTTATAAAAAAAAAATTGATACTTTTCGACAATCACAAGATAAAATCCCACTGGTATTTCCTTTCAAATGAATTTGTAAAGAAACAAATGTCTGCTGTGTGATATTTCTGACAAGTGTTTAGATCTAATTACATGGAACAAAGCATATAGAATTTAGTGAAATATGAGTATATTATCTTTAAAAGTTGTGGACATGTGCGGCAACCTGTTGAAATATTCTGGAACTATTTACTGACCTTATTGGAGATATAAAAGAGAGGATACAATGACGAATGAACTACTTTTTATGAGTTACTGTCTAAACCCTCGCTTATTCTCTTGTACGTACCTTGTTTCTAAACAATTACATTAAAATGGCATTCAAAACCACATCAAAACACATATCGAGGGTTAACTATCGATACCTCGTATCTACAATTTTTGTCACCTCAAGCTGTTGTTAACAAATTATTGAAAGGAAAAATAATTGGCGGACTTTCCAGTTGAATTATCTTAACAAATAAATCAGGACGTAAATTGACCTTTTTACTTGTTACGAAATTTCAACTGTCCGCCATTTTTTTCCTTTGAATAATTAGACAATAACTTTAGGTGACAAAAATTGTGGATACCAGGTATCAACTTTCTATATATAAGAACGGTAGGAGCTCAGATTACTCAGATTTCAGGTATTACGTGTGCAGTTTATTTATCCAAGCTCTAGATATGCTCACACAGGAGGAAAAAAAAGTGTTGTACAAACTACAAATTACACATCGAGTTTGAAATAGAGAATATAATTAGAAAACAATTTATTATTCGAAAAGTGTTCTGTGGAAACATTAAGAGTGAGACGGAGTTAGCCGCAGCGGTCGGAAAATTGATGTTCAATTTAACATGGATTCTCACACATTTTCAGTCAAATCATGGTTTCATTCCGTTCTTTCGCAAAAATGACTTAATAACGACATCAATATGATGCATCTCGTTTTGAAGGTACAATTTGAACGCTGTACGTGGTATTCTCTTTTTATAAATACGGAAAACTATAATCCAAATTCCCATAAGAAAATTATCAAAATTAGAGGAAAACGTTTTCTGTTTTATTACATTAAGGAAAAGAGCTAAAAGCTTCGGACTTTTTTGAGAATGGAGTACTATCTTTATATTTTTGCGTTATTGTGCTATTTTTCGCTGTTTCCAAAGACATTCATTACACAATCGATTAGAAATTATATCCTTCATTATTGAATCGACAGAAATCAGAAAAGCTGATCTTTTCGTATTCACGTAGTTAGCTACTTAACTGCTAGATGACACTATGGTCACTCCTCATCCCACTTTCGTTCACAGCGGGAGCCGGTCCTTTTGAAAACTTCTTAACGGGACGGGGAGGAAGGAAATCATCGTAAACAAGGGAAACTTTAAAGTCCAAACACGAGCAATGGTAAAATTTATGACTTCTTTAGTTCATGTTTTCTGTTTTAGCAGTGTATTTGGATGGTTTCTGTGAGAAGGAAAGTACTGTGCTGGTAGTGGTAATGCGGACCTTTCGACAGAGATTTGTGAGGGACAAACCCTGGACAAACCAAACAGACATCTTCGTTTATCTATTGCAAGAAGAAAAAGAGATCTTCCTGAAGGACTGAGAATACTTGCAAGAGAAAAGTGGTAGATTTATCCGCAAAATTTTCCTTGTTTACCTATAAAAAATCAAGAATAAAAGAGAGCTCCATCGTCCGCTTTCATCCTACTATA
>JAGDQP010023977.1:1242-28499 GCA_022664845.1 Lepisma saccharinum | reverse complement strand
CATTTTGATGACGTCATAACGGGAGTTGCCAGAGGGTACTTTTGGGGAACTTTTTCTTGGAAACGCATTTCGACATGAACTTTCGATTAAAATTGGTTTCAGTCTGTCTCTCGACAATTGCCATTAACTCGAAAACTAAGGTTTTTTTGGAGAGATCGGTTCCTCGTCTTCTCTAGGTTGACGAACTACACGTTCCCAAAGATTATTGAAGATATCTGATATGTGTGCAATCCGTTCAAATATTTCTGACAAAGTTAACGTTGTATTGGTATTTTACGGTACTAATACAGTTTGATGGTTGCGATACTTATTGCTGTACTCATATTTACGACTGTAATAATTAGTCAAGTTGATTTATTAAATGGTTCTCCTTCTGGTTTCACACAGTCTTTTCTTATTGTGTAATAGAACTATAGTTATAGCGATTACTATTCAATATTGTCTTAACATAATCTAATCATATATAAAGTACAGCTTTCACTGCAGATACCTTTCTTTCGAGAGTAGTTTGGGGATATCCAAATACTTTTTTGTGATGACTTTACGTAGTCGTCACTATTTCGTTGCCTGTTATCTTTCAGGTGTATCGAGTGGTAGTTACTTCTATAGCATTCTATCGAGGGTGTCCAAAATATCATGAAAGAGCAAGAGATTTCAAAATGGATCACGTTTTATGTGTGATACAGTCTGTTTTCCCTGTTTGTTAAACTTGTCCAAATATTGTTTCTATTATTATTTTACCAACTGTACATGGCCTGCTCATCTTAGTCGTCGCGACTTCGTTATTCTCAGAACATAGGATGAGCCGTAAAGTCCGTTTTGTATATTTTCAATTTCAACTTTCTTGATATTAATCGCGAGGTTAGACTGAATAGAAACATGCGTTGTCCGATGCTAAGCGACTTTTTTATTTCTTCAGTGACCTCGCTTTTGCTTGCTACATATGCTCCCAAGTATTCCTATTGGTTTACTTTCTCCAAGTTCTCAATCTTAATTGTTATGTATCTATTTCCGTTATTCCCTGTGCTTGTTATCATATATTTTGTTCTATCTACGTTTATCTGTAGATACATCTCATCGCACGCGTCTACTAAAACCTCGGTGTTACTTTGTAGTCCCCTATTAAATCTACATCACCAACGTATACGAACAGTTGATTCAAGCCATTCAATGTTGGTCTCGTTTTGTTCTCTTTTATTTTCTGAATCGTATATTCTAATGCAAAGTTAAACAGTAATAGTGACAAGGCATCACCTTGTATTAATCCGTTGCGAATCTCGAAACTATCTGACATATTATTACCTACCCGTACTGGGTAGGTAATATATTTATACTTCCTAAACAGCACAAGGATAATTTGCTGATATCAGGCCTATACTGGGCTGATAATGCGGATACCGATCATGGTTATCCGTTCTGACTAAACACCAATCTACGTTAGCGTAGTACGATATTTCGACATTCAAAATCATTCCTAAAACATGAGAAACGGGTTGTACTTCACCCGGAATGTCTATGTAATGCAGAAATGCCACGTGATATTCAGAAATAACATGTATAAAACTTCTATATGGTCCCTGCTTAAAGTCATTCTGTAATGAAAAGACTATGTCACCACATACCATATCTGAGTTAATCAAATACATTGACGTATCATAGATGGATATGTGGTATAGTGGAAAAGACAACGCACAACAATTCACAAGATTACAGGTTTGAATCCGGTCGCAGATAAGTGAGGAAATTTTCAACTACAAATGAAGACGAGAAAATAAGACGCTTAATAGAATAAGCACAGGATATAAACAAGATCGCATTTTCTTTTCTAAAACTACGGTAACAAAATATACGCAATTCCATGTATTTGAAAAGTAAATTCATCTCAGCGATCAATATCGGTACCGATCGGCATCAATATTGCAATATCGACACAAGTATTTGCGATTCGATATTGATTAATATTCGATAACAACATTGTGCGAAATCGTAAATCGTCCCTGGCTGGTATCGACCGATATAGATGTACTACTGTGGTTATATCAATTTTTGCCATTTGTAATTTGGGAAGAGAGAGATCGGTCAGTGCTCTCTGATTAGAAACATGAACAGTGCATAAATTGGGTGGTAGTTTGACATTATTGCGTTATTATTTCAACATTCTTTATTTTATCTTTCCTGCAAATCAAATACCGTGCATTCCCCTTTGAAGAAAAAGAGAAAGGTTGTTTTTATCGTCAAGTAAATAACTCAATTTGAATTGTAATTACGTTTTAATTTCTCTAAAAAGGAAGTCGTTGCCTGATTGAACAAATTGGACAAAATGAATTGATTTGGATCCGGTTGATAATTAGATGCTGTTCCTTTCCTCTATCTGTCGTTAGCAACAGCAAACGAAAGTTCTTGTTTGCTTTCATGGCTAAATAATTGGATACAAGAGTCTATTTTTTGCTTGTTAGGAACAAATTTTACTTTCAACTGCATCGACGCGTCTTTCTTTTGGATTATCATTGCTTTAATATGAAGATTCCCAATAATATTGAAATAATTAGCGTTCGTAACCTTTATGCCACCCGCTCCCAATTATGACTTTTTTTTTCAGTGGGTAAAAAAGTACAGACAGTACAGTGAGTTAGATATAAGGGACCGTACGTTATTACTGAGTATGCAAATTACAAATGTCTTTATATTTTCGAAAATCGGTGAAACGTAATGTATATTAAAACTCCATATACAAGTGCATCAGAATGGCGAAGTTTCTTTTAATATATTAGTGAACAAGAGATGGCACCACCTGTACGTCGTCTTAACTGAGCTGAAATGTTTTAATGAAATGAGTTAATTGTGTTACAATGTTTATCATTAATATTTCATATTGTTTCCTTATCATCGTTTCATCTTTCGAAGTATGTATCTTAGAAATAGACATCCAACGAGTTTGTCCTGCATAGCTCATTCTATTGAGGAAACTTGGAACTACAAAATTGTCAAAGAACAAACGAAAAAATCTTATTAATGACCACAGGAAACAATATATTTGTTGAGTCGTTTAAACATTAAGCGGTGAAGGAATTAAAACTTAATTTTCTCAATAAAGCAGTTTTGTGACATTCCTTGTTTTCTCCCGACATCCTTTATTTACGTCTACAATTGGGTACATATTCTTTTAAATAACGAAATTTCTTTTAGTGTAAACACTTGAAATATTTCAGAGTGAACTTAATCGTCTGCTTGCTGTATATTTTGTTACCGATGTTATAAAGTGAGGACAAAAATTCTTAACAATACAATATAACCATCCAGTGTATAACTTACATGTTTTGCAGTACAGATTTGCGTGAATATTGAAAAGGGACAGTATAATCAGTTCTCTGATGATACCATTAATTTAGATACTATCTCTGAATCCTGCCTAATTTCGTGAAATTTGATCAGTTAAGAATATTGTTATATTGGCGACAGAGCTGAAACCTGGTCACTTTTGGTGATGTGGTGACCCGAATATAGGAGACCCGGTCCGAAACTTGACCCGGAAGACCCGATTGACCAAGCATATGAGACTATTTTCACATGTTACTATTATTAGGAACCTTTCGGCGTCGTATTATTCTGTACTCTGGGTACACCCTTGCTCCCGGTCACCGCATGTAGAAAATGTGTTCAAACGGAACAGTGTATAACAAGGAAAGAATTATAGACCCTGTGACTTTGTCCAAAAATTGACCCGGTAGCCCGTTTCAGCTGTGATCGGCGATTATCGGTTGGAAAGGGGTATTCACTTTAGTCACATCCAGCACGATCAGTACATTCGTTATCATTATTACTTGTGAGAATAAAGATTGATCCCCATAATTGTTATAATAATTTGAATGTGAGTTTGACGCGAAATTGTGGAATTTTTCCTTCTATGAGTTGTGGAAGGTCGTTCCTTATTTTCTCTGGAAATCGTATCATCTCCTGAGGACTGTGGCCTACCTGATCCGTCACCACTTGATTCCTTGTTGAAATCATCGAAGAAAACGGTGTGTAAATCGTTATGGGAGATACAGGATGCAATAACACAATATAAAACAAACCAAATCACATACGCTTAAAACAAAAAAGTCATCGCCAGCATGCAGAAGCGTGTGTAGACATGTTAGTACATTCGTGAGTCCGATACTTTTGCACACCTTCGGCATTTATCAATTTAACGTCATTTTACCGTAAGTTAATTTCACTGCACACATTTTCAGGCACCCTGTTTGTAAACAAATTCTAACAATTCGAATATTCGTTCATTATTCAATGTATTCTTATACTTTTATTTGTAATAAATAAATATGTGATTCTTAGCTGGAACTGTTCCTTTTCGTCTCTCCAATCCACAGATCTCTGCGACGGCATCACGATCTTCTTTGTACTTACGTTCATTTAATATTGTTTTATTATTACGACAGAAAGCAAATAAAATCAAACATCATTTGGCAGGAAATACCCATAATTTGCAGTATTGTCGTAATAAAAGGTTATTCGAAAGTTGCTCTCCTGAAGACTTGTTTCTTTTCTTCTTTTTTTTTTTTAAAAAAAAGGAAAAGATCTTTAGGACACAACCGTAACTCTTATAAAACTTCTCAATAAGATATCTCCTTCTTCCTCTTTTCAGAACTAAACTGCTATTCAATACAGCTTACACAACAACTGAGGAAACATCATAAAAGGAGAAAAAGGGATCAGTGGATCGAGATCTGCTCCTTCTTTCTCTCTCTTTCTAGTTCTAACACTTTCGATCTTTTTTTTCCCTCTCCTTTGCTTCCACTCAGATATTCGTGTGCAATAAAAGCAAACTGTGCCTGAGGACGTGACGGTGGTAGTTCGTTCGGTCACTTGGCTCTCTTGAGGAGTGAAGCGAACCTAAGAAGTTGGAAGAAGGAGAAAGAAAACGTCTGGAAATTTCTGGAGTATTTCGGTTGTTGAGCACCTGCTTCCCTCCTCAATACAAGAGATTTTTCTGAGTCAGCTAAAGAAGAAACCGTATTGGATCGATTTACCATGGTGCGACGATTCAACGATCAACACGGCATCTTTTTTCTATGTATTTCGTCTCTTTTTTTTTTCTTGTCACAATAAATCCTTTCTATATTTCTCCTATTTTTCTTCTTTACTTTATTGTGGTAAAAAGTGAGTGGTAAATACGGTTAAACATGGTTCCAATATACAGGGAGAGGCAATAGTAGTGACTGGAAAAAGTCCTTGAAACTTTGGAAGAGGATAGAAAGCATTACCCAAATTTTTCCATTGTAATTTTAAATGAAAGCAGTGTTTCCAGCTCAGAGGAAAGAGTTATCGGACTCTTCTCTAGAAATAATATTTTATTTCTGTTCTGTCTGTCTGTAACAATGGCTTCTTAGCCTATATCGTTACGATTTAAACGCTTTAATGATCTTAAACATGTCTTCTGAAGAGCAATATTTTAGACTCTGTTCTGTCTATCTGTAACAATAAATTCTTAGACCATGTCGATAAGATCTAAACGATTCAAGGGTCTCAAAGTAGTTGTTGGAGCCCTCTGTAGAGAAACTCTTTATTCTCTCCTGTCTTCAATAATAGAGGGCGAGTCAAAATTATGTTATGACTCAAATGGGAAAATATTTATTTATTAAGGATACACCAAACACACATGATATCGAACCTTTGTTATCAATTAGCTCCTATTATTTATGCTATGTCTTTATCTCTTCAAGTTGACTCACCATGTTTTTTTTTGTTTTTTTTATAGGTGAGGTTCTACAATGATTGACCGATTAACATTGAAGCAAAGAAGAGCTGTAGCAAGTTTGATGGAAGTGTATGATTCGCCGACTACAGTCCGTCCAATGTTCCGGCAGCGATTTGCACGTGACTCAGCAAACCCTTTAACAGTTCGTCGCATTTACCAAAAGTTTGTCGAAACTCGATCAGTAGCGAACAATTATCGAGGAAATGCAGGACGCCCAAGATCAGGAAGATGTGAATTGAACATTATTGTTGTGCAACAATCCCTAATACAAAGTCCTTCGAAATGTGTGTGTACTGGTTTTACATGCTACGGTTAATCGTTGTTTTTTATGTGTTGAACATGATGGTGAGCAGGTTTAGACCAACATATTAATGAATATGTTAATGTAAATGATTTACCACATTTGATGATCTGGTGCATTTCTCATACCGTTAAGATTCAAGTTTTTGGAGTCCTCATAACTGCTGTTTTTTGTTCTGCAGAATAGCTCCATAGCCCATAACACTAACATCTAAACAATTCAAGAGCCTGACAGAATTTATCGAAGTCCTCTGTAGAGAAATGCTTTAGTTTATTCTGTCTTCTACAGATTCATCCTATGATCACGAGTTTCCACATTGAATCGCAAAATGTTAAAAATGTTGAAAATTCCACTACCTAGACCGTTTCCAAGATAAGAAACGTAAGTTTGGCAACACTTCCACTTGCTCTCAAACAGTTTCGAATTTTTTATTTATAACTTGGCAGCATCTGAAGATTAAAGTCTATAATTATCTTATACTTTGATCTACGCGTGCAAGAAGGAATGAAAAATGAGGCGACTATGTCTTGTTTCCAGACACTATGTCGGTGTTTGGTTGCTTGATCGAACCGAAAACCTAAATCACAATGCCCAGTCCATTCGTTTGAACGTAGAGAACTATCCATTTATGAGGCGAATACGCTGGAAACTGTAGTGCCGTCATTTCCAAGTAATAATCGTTTCTCCTAAATCCATTAGATATTAACACCCAATAAAATAATGTCTACACATTATTTTATATTAGAATGGGTTTAAACTTCGTTTTCAGAGCAAGTCATATTGTTTAAAAGTATATTGTAGGAGTATTCAACTATTTCAGTGTTTGATAGGAAGTGAGAAACGAAAGTATAAACACATATTTATGTTTTCGAGATCACTGAAGTAGTCCTTACTTTCGCACCGGCTAAAATACGGAACAATATTTATCTGGTGTTATCTCAATCACTTTGCGATAACTTTACAGAGTTCCCCTTCACATGCTTGCAGAATTTGAATAAAATTGACTTTTTCGCTAGCAGAATATCAATAAAAATATTCCAAATCTGACATTCTGACAAATAATGTAATGAGCGACTTGACTAGCGCGTCTGACTACTGAGACGACCGGTAGCGCGTCTGGCTACGAATCGGGCGTCCCGGGTTCAAGTCCCGGCCAGGACACTGGGGGAAGCTTGCAGTGTTCCCATGCCTGGCGCTCTGAGGTGCACTCAGTCTTCTCAAATTTAGTACCGGAGTGTCCTTGGTACTCCTGGGCACCTTGGGAAGGTAAAGGCGGTCCAGCGTGGGGCTGACCACCTCACCTCACTTACTGCCGTAGGTCAAGAAAATATGGAGCGCTACCTCCACGTTCTCCATGTGCCGTTCGCGGCGCGTGCGTATCGTGCTTTACCTTTTTTATAATGTACGATACATCTTCCCCAAATAACTCGGTATCTTACACTGATGAATTAGGTAAGATTCCTAATTTGATATGTAAGTTTAAAGACCAATAGACCTATGTCGAATGTTTCTTCCAGGAGATTTTATTCAGGGAAGGGGGGGGGGGGGGCTCACGAAAATTATAAACAATTAATATTGACTGTAATGTGCTAAAAATATAAAAATAATAACAATAATAATGTTACCTTAACAATATATTGCACTTCCTTAGTTAACCTAAAAATGACATTTTAGTTTTGGCTTAGCATTCGGGAGGTTGTGGATACGATCCCAACAACCGACCATCCTTACTGAGCTTTTTCCAGAGTTTTCCCCAGTCACACCAGGTAAATGCCAGGATGGAGCCTTTAACAGAGGCTCTGGCCGACACTTTCCTGAATCTTTTCTCCTCCCTTCTCACGGCCTGAACCTTAGATACCTAAAGACCACAAATAAAATTAAAACTCAAAAGAATATGTACCATATTTATATAATATACTATTATATATGTATTTCAGTGTTAACATACTTTTAACAAGTGTTAACACTAATTCTTTCGGGAGGGCGGTTGTACGCCTTCAGGGGGGGCAAAGTCCTTCCCCCTCGAAAACATGCCTGAAAGGAACAGTGAATATATCCTTGTGTGTACAATGAGTTTGATGTACTTCCGTCAGTATAATCATCAAAGTTCAATTTGTGAACAAATTTGCTTTTCTATTTCTTTTAATTACTGCACAATGTCTCCTAGAACTAAATGTGTGGATCTTCCCTCGATCCATTATGATTCATTGATTATCTCTTCCACAGATAATGGTTCAATTATCCTTTTATCCGGGTAATATAATATTCAATTATCCGTTTTTCCGGATAATGTTCAATTATTCGTTTATCTAGATAATTTTTAACTATCGTTTATCCGGATAATGTTCAATTATCCGTTTTTCCGGATAATGTTCAATTATTCGTTTATCTAGATAATTTTTAACTATCGTTTATCCGGATTATTCAATTATCCATTTATCCGGATAATGTTCAATTATCCGTTATCCAGATAATTATTCGGATAATGAAAATTATTCGAATAATCGGATTTCGAATATCCGAACAATGAATTGTTCGATTAATCGGATATCAAATTATCCGGATATTGACAACCCTAGGCTGGCTAACGCTAGGGCCTACAAAGCAGGCGAGCCCGAGGCTTCACATATCCCCATTTATCCCTAATCGAAAGATCATTTTAGTAGAGCTAAACGGCATTCTCAGTTCCTTCCGCTCCTTGGCTTCATACTATCATTAAATTTTTAATGCAATAGAATACTCTAGTACCGATTAGTGGGTTAGTGTTGAACCTGGTGCCACTGTGGTCTTGGTACCCGCTGAATACAATGAGCAGACAGGATGTCGGTTTTCATTGAGAAAATCATGTTATAAAAGCTGATTAAGTTTGATAATCGACCATAGGTTTAGATTTTAGATTTTACGGCAAAATATTTCTGGCATAAAATTGCGTCCGATTGACACTTTGGAAGTTACTGAAACTTACTGAAGAAGAGGGCATTATTGCTGACTAATATTCTCTGACACACCCTGACTGTCTTGAAAATTACATATTTATTCTTTTTACAGGAAATATATAGCTACAAGTTCTAAATCAATGACCAAAGTAAAATTTCGTCACATTTTAGAACACACAAGTTCTTCCTGTACTGAAAAAACTTTATTGTTTGGAGGGGAGGGGAAGCATCGCGTTTAAACATGCAGAACTTTTCGAAAACAATATGTTCGTTGTACGTACAGTAAAAGTATCAATCCAAATCTCCTTCAGATAGCTTTGCAAAGTTGTATACAACAAGTACATATGATCCGCTCTGTTACTCAAGAAAGTGAAAAAAAAATCGAAATATTGGAAATTTCGAATTTTTTTTTTTTTTTGAAAGTTGTCAATTTCTGTACACCCTGTACAAACAACATGAGAGTAATCTTCTGACATTACAAACTATATACAAATATCTATAATATAAAAACGAATGATTTCGGTATGTTAATTTGTTTGTAAGGTATGATTTGTCAAAAATAGTATACAGCATACCACGTTTTGAGCTTCTGTAATTATCTAGAATGAACATTAAGAAGGAGTATTTCGACAGACATTTTTTTCGGAAAAAAAAAATGTGTCTCTTAAATTTCCATAAAGTGCTCATAAAAAAGAAAAATACCAAAAAGCTATTACTTGACCGGTAGGGCCTACACTTTCTTATTTGAACTGCCTGAATTGAGATGGAACGAGTCAGAAGTGTTTTGTTTGAGGAGGCCCAATATTTATTTTTGCAAGTAGGCTCGATAATTATCGTTACGCCCCTGGCAAACATACCTCTTTAATCCGTTAAGTTCGAGAAATGCATTGTCGTAGAAGTAAGAGTGTCATATTTAGACTATGCAAACGCTAGTGTGTCTGAAATTCGTGCGACAGGAAGATCCAGTTACATTTGGTCTGGTACGAAGTGCTAGATTGAAAGCCCTTCAGTTTTTCCTAACTTCCCAATTTAACAGCCAGAGAGCAGGCCTTTACAACTAATATTTGTATACAGTCAAGGACCTGTTCGCAAGTGCCAGTACAATCACAACTTAACACAGTTATTATATAACAGTATTCTGACTTCGCACCAGATTTCTAAAATCGTTCCAATAAAGAAGAGTAACAACATCAGTTTAAAATAAATCAGATATCGTCAACATTACGAAGTATAGAATGAAATATTGACACTGATAATTACCTTCTTTCCAGGATAAATGGATTTTAACCTCCAAATCATTCTATACAAATGAGGCATGACTGAGCGAAACTTGCCTTATTATTATTTTTTAATTGAGTTAAGTGTTGTTTTCCATAGTGTTTGACATCCTCTTTTCGAAAATGATAAACTGGACATAAATAATAGCAAGTTAGGATTGAATTAACCTTGCTGGTACAAAACTGGCTATAATTCTACACTATGTCGCTTCAAAACTTGCCTTATCCACAGGGCCGGATTTATACATCTAGGTGCCGTAGGCCCATAACTTCCAGTGCACCCGCCCCTCTTCCCCTCACCACTTCCGCCTTTTTTCCCCTTCCTACCATCACATTATGACAAATGACTTTCCTCCGTCTTCTAGCCATTAATAATAATAACGAGATGATCATTATTTAACTCTGGTAATATGGTTATTTACAAAATACGTTTCAATAAATAATAAATACATTTATAACAATAAAATAATTTCATTAAATACATTGAGCAATTTTAATTAAATTACTGTAGGCTACTTGTTACAAATATGTTAATTACACCGAACGAGAAGGTAATACTAACATTTTTCAATTTTATTATTTACAATATTGTTATTACATTTCGTTATTTCAACGGCGCATGAGGGATGTTGAGATAGCACTCCACATATTCTGTCTCAAGTTTTGTACAGTTAAATGAAGCTAATGAAATTCAAGAGTGCAGGGAAAGACGGGGGCCATTTTTTTAATAAAAAATGAGTAAGTACTACACAATGGCAGCTAAGCGTAAGGAAAGTCCCAAATTCAAACGCTCAAATAATGCACAATTTATAGCGGTTTTTAGAATATTAAATACATGGAAGTAAATAAGTTTCTTTAAAATACGTTTTACGAGAAATCATCTTTCTTTGACTTTTCCTGTACGCTTCAAACATGTTTTTCTTGATCAAAATCTCTACATGGAGTGGAATGGCTTGGTTTTAACATTATCACTGAATGCCTGGTTTAGCTGAGGCACGAGCAACGCAGCATATAAGCATATAATAGGTCATGTTGTGGTGTAATAGCTACGACACCCAAACCGACAACTAGGAGATGTAGGTTCGAGTCACAGCAATGGAACATCGCACGGATATTTTGCATTATGTTTGTTGATAAAATTATATTAAGTTGTGCATGTCCCTTTCATTTTCGACCAAATGTCAACTTACTTTCTTTTACCAGTTTCCGATTCATATCATCTCTCGCTTTAAAGACTTTTTAGTGTCTTTTACAGATTCTATAACTTCGAACAGAAAGATCTAGAAAAGAAACTCCTCGTAATGATGTGACCAACTACATAAAAGAGCAAATAAAAGACAAAAGTTTCTTGACTGGTAGTCTACATCTGGCAACAGTTCTTTCCTTTTCCTCTTTTTGTGGGTGTCAGCTACTTCGTTGTCCAATAAAAGGAAACTGTTGCACTGAATGTGACGTCGGTCAAGTTAAACTGGTTGTGTTGCGGAAAAAGAGAGAAATGAAATGGCTGTCCTCAACCTACTTCCAATAATCTTGTTGTCCACAACTGGATTTTCGATACACGAAACTTCTTAGTCAGCTTAACTTGAAAAGGCTATTAGATCCAATAGTGACTGTCCCGTCCGTATATCAAAATTAAATTATAGGATTTCGACATTCTAAATTAGATTCAGACGTATGTTTAATTTTCAAAGTTAATTTCACATGCCTTATTATTTTTCATTTGAATTATTAGAAAAGTTTAATGCTTTAATATAAAACAATTCGTAAAAGCAATATTTAATAATAATTAATAACATTCTCACGTATTTGAAGAACCGGAGGAAATTGTACAGGTAAAATTCCTTAACAACGAACGTCATTTTAACGAAATTTCCGTTAGAACGAAGTTTTTTTTTCGAAATCCCTGCCGAATTTTTGTTCTCCAATACAATGTTCATTACAACGAATGTTCGTTATAACGAAATAAAATCGCGGATCCTCTAAAATTCGTTATAAACGGATTTTACCTGTATACAGTCACTCACGGAATTACCACTTGCGTGTCGTGTTACCATTATTAAAGTGCACATTTTTAAGTTTGCGGAAGTCTACTGGGAAGATCACAGATAGCGAGAATGTAGAAAATGTAACGAGAACCTTAAGAATATATAGTAAATCATGCATAGATACACTAGAACAGGGCACGGTAATTTGTTATATATTTACAGAAAACTAGTGTTCTGTAGTAAAATAACACACTTAAATTTTTCTGTTCTACATTACTTACAATTTTTATAGGTTCTTGCGGGTAATTCTTGATATTAATTTACTAATATATTACATTTCACCGTAATTTACTCATATTTATAAATGAGGGCAAGTATCTGGGATAGATTGGTGATATGGATAGATTAAAAATAATGCACTGTGAAAAAAGTCAGAAACAGTACTTAAAAAAGCTAGGCAACCTTAACTGCGTAGAAACTTCCAGCAACTCGGCTATTATAAACTAGTCACCGTTTACTTTTCAGGGATTCTTGTAGCAAAAGAAAATCCTAAAACGAGATTTGAACACGTGTTGTCCAGTTAGAAGTCCAGTGTCTTATAAAAAGCTAGAATTAATAAGAAAATACTAGATCAAAATAGTATAGTGCGCCACATGTGCGTTGCATGGACACCGAAGACATAAACTAAGTTACATCCAAGACACAACCGAAGTTTAATCCCTTTTCTAGTTGTCAATTAGGGATAGGAATCCTCATTCATTGAGAGTATTTACCATGCGAAAATAAGCGATCAAGATGGCGGAAATAAACAGCATAATAAGAATTGCATCTACGGTTACGATAATAAATAGGTTGCTCTTTCTGCGCATGTGCGCAAGGAACGAAAACTACAAATACCCACCTCAGGATACGAAAACCCTTGAGTTTTGCTAGATTTCAAAGAAACAATATGAAATACTAGAACTTTGCGCATGTCTTGACATCTTGTGATTATACAGAACCACATGTTGTATGTATACAGTCGTCATCACTTTTGGTCGAAATGGAGGACTTCTGCGAATCCTGAAGAATTGCAAAGTACCAGAGAGAACTCTCCGTGCTTTTTCTGCTGCAGCCACACTTTCTGCTCTTCCGGTGGAGTGTGAGTACCACTTTGCAGAATAATCTTTGTTGCTTCTGCGTTCAGTTGCTTGCCAGTTGAAGAAAGTCGTCAAGTCCTGAAGTCCTGGGAGTATCCAACTGTTGAGACTCTCACTATAAGAAACGTTTCGTCAAGTTTGCAGCAAGTGCTTTGAGCGCTACGACAATCGGGTTGAATGGTATTGTTATAACCGTATTTCTAAATCCAGCTGTAATATTGTCGTGAGAGTAACTTGAAATGTAAGCGAACGTAGTTTGCTTTACCATTTTGGAATTAACCTGTATGTAAGAATTCAAGTTTTGAGCCAAGGCAGCATTGGCGAAGACAAAGTGGCCATATTAAGACACTGAAACATGTGGGTACAGGAAATATGAAAACAGAAGTTTGGTTGCCTTTTGCCACCTGAAATAAACTCTACTTTATTTATCAGTTAAGATATTCATTTCCTTTATTTAGATTTTCTTTGACTTTGCTTTCTCTGTGGATACTTCGACGTACACAAGTGAGAAGTATTGTACTATTTCGTACTTTTCAATGAAACATTAAATTTCCCAAAATGTTATATTTCTAGAATAAATTACAAGGGTTGGATAAAAAGTAATGGCAACATTGTGATAATTAATACCTGGCTTTATTGACAGAAGATCACCTGTTATCTTTCTTCAATGTAATCGCCTCCCATCTCTAACACCTTTTGCCACACGTGTGGAAGGCGTTGTATACCGTTAGTGTGTCCATCTTTGTCGATGTCCCTCAGGGAGTGTCTTCCGACACGGATGTCGGATTTACTTAAGTCGCAGTGTTTCCCGTGAAGTGATTCCTTCATTTTGGCGAAAAGGTTGTAATCACGCTGGTTCATATCAGGTGAATGGGGCGGATTCTCCAGTATCTCCCACTTCCACGTACACAGAATTTCCATCACAGTGTTAGCCGTGTGACACCGTGCATTGTCATGTAGGATGATGGGAGTCCGTGTTCGAACGCGCCGTCGCTTTCTCCAGAGTTCATGCAGGTCGAAGTCCCTGAACACATTGTTGTGCACTGCGACCACGTGCCACTTCAATCTTGATCCACGCACGTTGTGCGTGTTTCCGAAACATATTAGTATGGAGTTTCAGCTCTTCTCCTCTACTTCACGGCACTGCTGTTTTTGACTGAATAACTCACAACCGTTACCACTTACCAGACTTCCTCGTCTTACATTTCCTTATCAACCACGGAACGCTTGTAGCGCTGAAGGTCTATCCGAATCCACCATTTTACACCCTTGATTGTGCCGTTGTACCGTTTGATGCGCTGTTGATGCTATCCGAATTGAGCGGCGTAGGACGTAATGAAGGGTATGTATCGACGACACATCAAGTGCACGCTTGGATGTAACGTATACACCGTTACGTATACACCGTTTGTGCGGCTAGAAGCCATATTTGAAAAAGAAGAAAGTGTTGATTTCGTGATATATTAAATATGTTTGTGTTTTATATTTTTTTACGTTAATCATTCCTATGCCTAGTCGTAATGCAAATATTGACTGTGATGATAGCTCGATGATTATCCGTTAATAAATGCAATCGTTTGTGGAAACCAGTTGCTATGACTTACGGTGATTTGTGCTTCACGCTATACATTTCAGATTAGTTTTATTAGAAACAATGGACAAATTTTACTTTGGGGGGCCCAAAATGTAATGTTTCCAATGCATATGGAAGAGTTGAAACGCAAAATAAAACACAGTTTCGAATCATTGAAATGTGAAATGCGAGTGAAAGAGCGGAAAGTACTTTGGAGTGTTAAAGGCAATGTGCATCACGTGTAATATATATATATATATATATATATCACGTTACTTTTCTTAAACCTGTCTTTGCTCTTTCGACAGTTAGCCCGTGATTTTGTACCAAAAATACCTGCTATTCATAGCACGAAGTGACGCCATTCATACGGCTCCGCATGCGCTATCTTTATCATCTATTGACAAACTCGAGCTTGTATTTAACGAAATAATAATGACACGTGGCTTTTCATAATCATTTATGGATTGCTGGTTGTCAGTCGGTTTTATAGAAGTGTCTGTTTAAATTCTTTCGAAATGAATGAGTTGTAGAGAGCGTACATATGTCTCAATAGCTGGCGGAACTAGGGGTCTCAAAAGTAAAGTTTACCCTAAATATTAGGGATACGTTTATCCCTTACGGAAGCAACTTAACCTTTGTTAATTACCCATGTTTAACTTCGTACACATGAATTAAAATAGAGTAATGTTATGTATAGTGCACACCAGGTAATGTAACCTATCACGGAGTTGCTCTATTGAAATCACTTCAGAACCCTTGTACTCTTAACTTTTTCGTATTTGATGCAATCTAACCTAACCTTGCTTTAACGTAGCGTATTGAGTCAAGTCAGAAATTAAAAGACATGAAATTGCATGAAAAAGTTAAGAGTCGTGAAGTGATTATAATGGAGTACACCCCTGAACAAATTACTCTCGTTATGTGAAGGTTGTATCACGTTCTTAGCGTTGTCGTACTTAATAAGAAACGGTATTATTAAATTTTGTACACAAGAGAAAAACGGCGTGGATAGATATAGAAATTAGTTTAACCTCATGCCAACAATATCATGTAGACACATAAGAAAAGGAGTAAATGGATGATCCGCTCATGTAAAGCTTGCCAGCTTCTCTTCAGTTTACGTTAAATTTGATAACGTTGACAATAACAAAAAAATGTGACCGAGTACTTTCGGAATATTAATCCCACTCATAGGAACAAATCCACTTCAGGATAAGCGTGCTTCAACCAAAAATTCCCTAACCTAGTGCAATCAAGATTAATGAAAACTAGATTAAATTAATCTCTTACCCTAACGTGAGAAATTTAAGCAACAACGAAAGGAGCTAAGAGTAAAAAAGTTCAGGAGTTACGATAAATTGTTCATGATGGTATCATTAACGTGATTATTATTTTTTTTTACATGTACAAGGCCGCAGATGGGGAATAAAAATATGATATACTCTTTCGAAAGTAAATTCACCTAACCTGAACACAATATTGTATTGGACCGGCCGGTTATCATAGCCCTTACCAAAAAAAGTCAAGAGCCATGCTCAGTAAAATTTGTAATAGGCGTTTCACGAGATATTTTTAGTGCTATGCTTAGGGGTTATCTACACAGTAGCTAGGAAACACCTCGAGATATGCCCATAGCCTGCTACCTGATTAATTTAAATTTATTTAGAGTCTTTAGACAACTACAGAGATAGATGAGGCAGTCGACCACAGGTGACCTAATTTCAAGGTATCATCTTGCCATTTGCCTGATACGACAAGAAAACAAGGGAACACCTCAGGGACGATGATCGGCCATAGGAATCGAACCCGGATCTACAGAATGCAGATATCAGTTTTAATTGCTGTCCTAGAGTATCTACTTTTGCGTCTTCACGTGTGTTCCTATGTGCAGGTTTGGAATAACGAAGTTCTTTTTTTTTAATTTAATACATTAAAATGTTACAAACCGCAACAACAGAAGTGCGTGGATTCGACAAGTCACGTAGGGATCCGCCACCCCGATAGGGGGTCACCTCCTCCAATGTTTTAATTACAACTTAAAATTTTTACTGTTAAAATTGAACCTCAAAAATTCTACTTGTAACCCCCCTCCATTTGCCTTTGTGGAAATCCAATAAGATGCAGCATATTTTCAGACATCTTACTTCGAAAAATGAAATATTATTCTTTTCTCAAGATCTGCATTTGCTAAACTGTTGCAATATAGTTATAACATTTTTAACAACTTTCTAAGTTTAACATTTTACTTCCCTCGGCCTGAGACAAAGTTGCCAAAAGGCCTTAAATAAAAATTAAATTAAATTCAATCATCATTTCTTTGGCATACGAACTTCAACATTCATACATGTACCTTGCGTCCATTAGGTATTCATCTGTTATTACAGTAGTGCCATCTACCGTTCGAAATCGGACAACGGGACGATGCAAATAGTACACTCGACGCTGCACCGTTGGAATCGGATACAGGGTGAGACTCATACCTCTGACGTGCGAACAATGTTGCCACTACTTTTTATCCAACCTATGTAGATTTGTCCGCAAACAAATAGAAGCTTCTTCTGTGGTAAACTGTAGAAAATAATGTTATAAAAGATAAAATATTACCCTTAGGAGAGAGAGGTCGCGCGCCACCCGCGCCCCTCTCTGCACTGTAAAAATTGGAAACACGAAATGGATGAAAGTTACTCCGCTTTATGGAGAAATAAAAGTCGAAAGTTAGCGTTTTGTTGTATTTACTCTTAAACGTGGATATAGTGTAAGCCTTTTAGTGGAAAGATTGGTAAAATTAACTCCATTTTAAAGTTTAACATTTTCTTTGTAATAGCTTAACGTTAGCTGAAAATGGGTTGAAACTGGCCAAAGTGATTTGTCCGTGAACGTTCAACTTATTTTCCGCTTAAAACTCGGTCATTTTCTAATCGAAGTGTAAGCTAAACAGGAAATTTTGAGGTTACTCCTTTTGTGGATGAATGTTAAGCCTTAGTTGGATATTCTATAATCCAGTAACAGGAGTAACGTTACTTGCTTGTCACTGAACGTCCCGCCATTTTGAGTGTTTACATTGCCTTTACACTGTGAACAGCAAATAGTTTACTGGTGGGCCGAGAAATTAAGTTGGGTATAAATCTTTACACTGTAGCAAAAGAATCTCCTTTTTTTTCACGAGACATTCCTCGTAGTAAAATCAAAAGCGTGTTAATAATTAACCTCCTTCACAGTACAACCATAGCTCGCTCGGAAAGCCAAAGTCACCAACTGTCTTCGTAGCGAAGTGGTTAGAGCGTCTGACCAGTATGCTAGCGGACCCTGGATCGAAACCCTACCACTTCAAGTTTTTTTTTTTTTTTAAATTTTAAAGGAATATTTCCTTTTATTCTTTTCTACTTTTAAAAAATGCTCGGATTGAATGAAATACGTTGGAACACTCATATATATGTAATGTATACACGCATTTTGAAATTTTACGGAAAGTAAAACGTTCAACCGAAAACTGGCTGAATGTAGGTTAATCCAAAAAGTGGAGGCAGCTCAGCTGCCTCCATTTTCTGGATGAACGTTGTGTCTCCTATTTTTACAGTGTGGATCCACCATTGCTACAGAGAGATTTGACTATACTGATGATGTCGATGAAACTGCTACTAATTAGTGATAGAATACTTACGAAAGGTTAATCTATGTATATTATTGCAAAAATAACAACAGAAGAGGAGCTTTGACCAAAAGAAAAATCAAACCAATTGGAAGGTTTCCTTGCTTCATAATTTCAATTTAAAGAAAAACGATAGAGATCCAGAAGGAGAGCGTATTCAAAACTATTTAAAGACAATCCAGGAGGACATTATTGATTGCAGTCATCCACATTAGTGCTACATATAATAACTAAGGCTCGGATTTATAATTAAAAATCATTTTGTTTGCTGTTGCGTATTTTCGATCTTTCAATTTTTATTTTTATTCTGGGATCCCCGTAACATCATATCGAAATTTTATACAAATTATTAAAAATGATTTGGGTGTTTAAAAGTTTTTAAAAATGCTTGAGGTTTCTATATTTAAATAAACTATTATTTTGGGGTTGAAAACTGAAATATTTAATTATTTAGAAGTCTTTAGAAACAAAATAATGTTGGCGAGAGAACAGATCGCCGAGCACAACGAGCATCTCACTTGTGCTAAGTATCTTCCAAATGATACGACACGCCATTTAGTCAATGAGGACTAAAGCTCTTGGAACGGCCTACCAGGTTATATATCTTGGTTCAAAGCTTTAGTTAGTTACTTAGTTTTATAGTGAACCTCTATGTGTGTCTGACCTTGAACCATCGGTACTTGATTGATCAATTAGTATCCAAAGATAAACACCAGAGCAAACATTTCTTTACGCTTGTTTTCGCTGTGAGGCCTTTGTTTTATTTATGATTTAATTCTAGAGTCATGCACGTACATCCTGAACTTAACAGTTACGCTTTTTGCAACAATCAGGATGTTCCTTAACTTCATATATTCATTAAATGTTTAATGGCATCGATCAGTTCCGTATAGCTTTTAGATAGAAATCAATGGTTTGAACTTTTTCTTTAAATATTGAACTTGACTGAAGCTTAGAGCATATGTGTGAATGTGTGTAGATGCTGAAGGTGAAAACAGCTATATATTCCTTAATTCAGCCATGGATCGAGGACGATCTAACATTCACAAGCGATGACCAAATCATATTCTGTGAAGCTTGTCAGAAGCAGGTAAATAAAGACAAACAGAGAACTGATGGTTGTGGAAAATGCTTCTATTTCGGTACAGCAAAGGGATGAGAGGCACTTCAAGAAAATTGATTATACGTTTTACGTTTAAACGTCCATAGGCTTATCAATTTAATAGTAGGTAAAACCAGGTTTTAATTAAAAAATATATAGAAATTTACTTCGCAATTTTTTTAGAAATTATTTTTTGATTGATGAAAAATTATAATCCGAGTCTTATTTTAATAACTTCCAAACCACCTTAAATTGATACCAAAATAATGTTTTAACAAGTTTTGTATTCTTAAAAATAATAGATTCAAAGTACAGAACATTTCCGCGGAAGTAGATTGAGATTAGTTGAGCACTAAAATACGAATTCAGTACTACTACATATCTGAAGTGGGCAGGTGAAGAAGTGGGAGATACCCCCATGGGAGAGCTCGAAGTCTGTGAAGCACGTATAATTCCACAACGTATGTTGAGCGTGCGTACAAAATTAGAAGAGAGTATCTATTAGTTATTAATATCATCTTTGAGATATGTTTACTAAAGGAGAGAAAGTAAATTAAAGCTGGCATTCACGTGATAAAACCTAAAGCAAGCACGTTTAAATGTTGAAATTGTCTGTAAAAGTATAAAGGAACATTTGGTAACAAGTATTATCAACATATAGGGATGTTCTCTTAAAGAAATAAACGAGAAAAATTGCCGTACCCGAGGATCGAAACCGAAGTTCTACCACCTACGCCAGTAAGGAGTTGGAGGCGAACAATTTGGATAGAGTATTTACAATACACTCCCTGTACACTGTTTGAGACGTACTCTGTCTGATGATGATATTTCCGAAAATATTAATTTCGCGAGAAAATCTTCAATAAATATAATTTCACGAGATATGCACAATAATAGTCAAGAATAATTATAACAAAAATGTTTAAGTTCTTTCTAACTTCTATATTTATTCTTATGTTCCTTCTCGCAGTTTTTATTTCATCACGTTTCCTTTAGGGACATTGCATCTCCTTGTTTACTGTGTTCATACAGACCTTCTCTGTAAATTAGGCAAAAACTGTGGATAATTTGAATAAAGTGGTGCAAAATGCCCCCAGTAGCAATTTTCTTCTGTGTATACCATTTATTATTAAACATCTAATCTTATGAAGAGTTCTTTATCTTCTGTTTATGTATGTAGGTAACTAAATATGAAAAAGGTCTGGCGCACCAGAAGCTACACAATTTCTTGTTTGTTGTTCTCTTTGTAAAACAGCGAACAAACATGTTAATGAAACATCTTACAGTTCAGAAGAACTCACTTCATTATTACATCCTGCACTGTATTTTATTCATGTGTTAGAACTGTGTTATACTTCATCGGAACAATACAGTCACGGTTTAGCGTTCGTTTTCTCCTTTTTCTAACACATGGAGGAAGCGAGGACTCTACTATTATGAGACTTGCTTTAAATTGCTTTAATTATGCATTCTTAGCCTAAGGTCGGTTTTTATGCACGCTATAGCCACGTTCTTCGCTGAGTAGCCAATTGTGCATGTGTTTAAGTATTTCTATTGGCTGTTACATAGAAATCGAAAGCAAAGAACACTCACATGATAAACTGGCCTTATCTGTAAAGATACAACTTCAGCACGCTTAGTAGTGTTCGATTTTAGTAAATTTCACGGAGAGGTGAAGGACAAACTTTCTCAGACAGTAAAAATTAAGCCCTTCATATCTCAGGCATGGGGGAGGCGAGATATGTTTTTTTTACAAATAGAGCCAGAAAGATGTTTGCAGAAAGGGAGAATTCCCAATCATCCCTCACTACAAATCAAATACTGTATATATTGCCTAAATGGTGTTTTAACCGAATGGCATATCTGCACTGATCAAATAAGTATCGCTAAGACTAACAAGGAACACTCGCCAGGTGTCAGAGCCCTATTTTGATGAAAATTCGTACCTTCAAAGCCAAAATTATAGTCAACAAACAACGACAGGGAAACCCTAGAAAGATGGAACGTAAAGAGCAAGTAAAACGAACATAGAGTACGGAAAACGCCTTTCCTTTTAGGCGTTATATAAAAAGGGGATCGCTAACTACAGCTCAAAAACGATGAAGTTAAAAAAAGATTCACTACCCGATTCGTACACCATATGAGGCCCCTATTGGGGAATCGTGGGTTTAATATCTTTCCAACATTCGCCAGATACAACTAAGGTAAACCTTGCCACTTGCATGGAACTCCTGGGGCTATATACATAGCTGTAGTTAGACATAGGGATCTAACAAGCACTAGGACATATAAATGACATGCGCTTTTCAAATAAAAGGGTGTTTTATTGACCTATGCATACACAGGGTCTAATCGAGGGTCGATGGACAACTTGAACTCACCATCTCTGAAAGAACGCCAGACATAACGAACAAAAGGTCTCACCTACCCAAATACAGGAATGTAGATGACCAGACACGGGAATCGAACCAAAGACTTACTTTCCTTGGCGGCAACGAGTTCATGGCTATAGATTTGAATAGGCCCAGCTGGCGTGCTGGCTAAAAGTGTCGCCCATTCATTACCGTAATGAATGGCTCTGATGATAGTACGGCCAGGGCCTGGCTCGATAATGGTTACTAATAGATAAGCCAACTAGCAGTTGGTTGATGGGTAGCAGGACGGACAGTATGTATTCGTTGAAGGTGTTTACAATTCTCAGGATCTCGTAGACTCGTGTCACCGCTATTTATTCCAAACACAGAATTCTAAGGAATGTGTCCCTGGTTTCTTGCATTCCTTCATGTCTGGGTTTTCCGGGCAGTGGCGTGTTTATAGGCCCCGATTTAACAATATTGAAAGTAAATTACTATTAATGGATACTGGATAGGAGGTGATACATGCTGAATGGTATGACGACAATGACCGCCATCTTGAAAGCGGCCATCTTGACTATACTTCAAAATTTTTAAATAGTAAATGGGCCATGTGATATATCAATTTGCACTGGAATGATCCAGGAAACCGTCCAGATGGACCTCCCGTCTAGAATCTACTAATAGTAATTTGCTTTCAATATATGTAACAGTTAATAAAAGAAAGGGTGTTTTCCGTACTCTGTATTCGATTTACTTGCCCTCTACGTTCCATCTTTCTCGGGTCCCCCTGTCGTTATTTGTCGACGACAGCACCTATAATTTTGGCTGTGAAGGTTTACCTACACTGTACCTACATACAAATTTTCATCAAAATCGGGCTCTGACATCTGGCGAGTGTTCCTTGTAAAACTAAATCGAAAGCCACATAAAAAAGTTGAATTAAAAAGTGATTCAAGTTTCACTTTGTAGTATAGATGTCACTGTAATTTCTATTTATGTGTATCTGTGATAAAACTTTATTTTGTTTCTACGATTCCCGTTGCAAAATTATTGCACCTTCGAGTAGTTGACTGAATACCATAACGCTTAATCATTACTTTGGCGTAACCTAACATAACTACTTTTTTGTAATGCAAACTAAAGCAAAAGTGAGATTAGTTATAAGTTCTATTTTATGGAGAAAGAAGGTTACTGTTAGGCCTGCCACTTGTAAAACGATGAGCTCATGCATAATTTTAGAAAAATAACGTGAAATACTTGGAAATAACATATCTTTGAAGGAAAGGAAATGGCGTGTTTCTGTTAACTTGCGAGGAGAAAAGTATTTTAAAAGATATATCTACCGTAGCTGTCATCGAGATTTGGAATAAAACAGGTCTCTATAGCCGGCCAGGGCGTCAGACCAACGTCTCCAACGTTCTGGGTTCGAAGCTATAGATGTTTATGAATTTTAGAAACTTAACAACTAATGGAACCCAGGTTTACTGAAGTCATTAGTTATTAAAAATGGTCAAAACTACAAAGTTTACGGGTCTCTCTACTTGTCCTCAGAAACACGTAACTTGTAGCTCCTGAAAACATATCCGATTGCTGACAGAAGCCAAAGAAAAATGGAAAAGCGAGTGATAGTTAGTTGATCAGGATAGCACCTATGGAAAAATATTGTGATTTTACGATTGAACTGAATTATATTTATGATTCTTTAAACATCTAAAGCTCAACCCGGGATAGGGGAGAGGAAAGGATGCGAGGTTTAAGGTGCATTGCCGGTATTTGCCTGTGTTACCGTGGAAAAACCTCAGATAGGATATTCGGTTGCTGGGATTGAACTTACGACCTCTCAAATGCTAAGCTACCGCTCTACCACTGACACATGGACACTCGGTACTCGTTTTTCGAAAATACTGGGTCTTAAATCGAAGTTTACGTAGTAGACCTCTAACTCTGGGCTTCTGATGCGAACTACATTATCAGAAAATAGTGCATGACATTCAGCAAATGCATTAACAATAACGAAAAACGCAATGATCGAGAAATATAAGCAATTGTACATCAAGATTAAACACCAAAATCAACTTTCTCTGCAGGTTCTCAGTGATCATTGGAAGAGATATCCAGGCTTAAGGACTTGCCAATAGCAAGTAGTGTTCTACTGTGTGAGTATTGTTGTATTCATCTTGTGACGTTGCAAAACAGAAAATACCAACTGTAAATTGTATATGCTATATACGGTCCTGTATTGTGCTTAAAATAAAGGGAGCCTAATATTTCAAACTTTGGGAGAGACTTCTAAATTTGACCAACTTTTGGGAATATTACTTTCTTCAATATTCCAACATGTTGAGCAGGTGCCCATGTTTTTTTCTTTTTTTTTAACCCTTAAAATAAGGTTAACCTAATGTATAGTAATAGTCTCATAATCCGGTAAAGAAATGGTTTTGGCAGTAGATATGCAATAGATAGTCTACTGGTAGAGAATTTGTTCGGAGGACAGAAGATGCTCTTTAGAAGTTCGTGGGTTTTCTGGAGTGAACGAATTGGTATAAACATCTTAAAAGAGTATGTGTGAGCTTCTAAGGACGGAACCTACAGTTTTTGTTAGAATGTTTCTTCACACCACTCCATTCAAGTAACCCTCCATCGCGTTTGAACCTGGTTCAACACGCGCAAATAGCGATTGTGCTAACAATCTGGTCAACTAACAGTATTTTAGGTCCGCTGATAGGGAAGCTACAAAAAAGAAACTTTATAATACTTACTACTCAGTCCGTATGGCCATCTGTTAGTGCCCAAAAAAATAAATCTCAGGAACCACAAGATCAAGAGTTTGGGTGTCATTGGAAATAGCTAGAGTAGCTCAGAACCGTCGGAACCATGTTAATTGGTGCAGTAGTTCGATGTTGTCAACTCAAGTTTAAAAAAAAAAATGTTCATATTGCTTCCATTCCGTTAGACCTAAATGCACCAAAATTGGGATTAACATTATTCGACACGATACAAAAAACTTCGGGTGTTCTCAGCTTTAAGCATCCCAGCCGTCAGCGTTGCCAAACTTTTTTAAATATTGTTTTTTAAATTGGTTCCATATCGGTTTACGTATCCGCACCAAACTTGCCATAAATATTATTCGAAACAATAGAAAAATACTATTATATGAATGTTCCCATTAATAAGCACCAGTGTTATCAGTGTTGCCAATCTATTGAATAAAAGTTCATGTCTGACTGTTAGTCTTCGTGATTGTTAGTCAAATCGCAGCTCTAGTTGTTTTAAAATTTCTAGTTTTTCTCAATATATAATCAATTGATACTGATTATGAGGCCAAGAGTTGATTTTTTCAACCTTGGGCAGAAACCTGGTTCATTTCTCTTTCTGCGGAAATTTAAGAATGAAGAAAACAGTTCGAAAATCTTAACTTAAAATTTTCAGTTATTTGCAATCATAAAACAATCATTCTTTTAAAGACACGAAAAAAAAGGACATTTCAGGATATTAATCCACAAACTGTGCTGGAAGTCTCTTCGATTTTACGTATTATGTTTGGTGATTTTCTCCTGCTCTTATTTGTCACTTTCTTCATTTTTAATATTTCCTTGTACTCAAATTTCTTCTCTTCCGTTACGAATATTGCATCGTTTCGTTATTGTGTTTTCGTGAACAAAACGAAAAAGGTTTTTCTTCCTCCTTGTAATTAGTGTGTAACATTTCTTTTCGTCTGCAGCAACGTTGTAATTCAGCAGGAACAGTGGATTCAATTGCACTTCAATTAGCTTGGATGCTGGAACGAAAACCTCCGTAGTTAATTTTCTGCTACTTTAAAAAAAAAACATTCATATTTGATCTCTTTGTTGCTATTTTGCTCTCTTTTTTTAAAAAAAAATAGAAAGAAAAGAGAGAAGAGGATTATCTGGTTAACTTAATGTTCTTGCGCTTGTGGAGATTTTATCATTCCAGTGAGATCGTCGATGTAGTTTCAGTATTATTGTTATGTATGCATTTGTGAGTGAGGTTGTTAGAGAGAAAGGATGAGAAAGAGAGAGAGAAAAAAAGAAAGAAAGAAAGAAAGAAAGGGAGTAAATGTATGAGTGGTCCCTGAATAACGAACCAATTACGTTCAAGATCCTGTCTGCACAATTGTTCCAAGAAAAAGCAGGAAATAGAAGATCATATAGTTACCTTCATCTGTTTAGAACTATTTTTTACTTTGGCGTAGAGATACTTCCGTACAAACAAGCACTCTTTAGAAACAATACATATAACATTATTTGGTTTATCTTCCCCGATATGTTTAAATTAAAATTGCTATATTTCAAAAGTGAAAATCACGAGACGCTAGTAATTTACAAAAATATCTTAAATACGCAAAATAAAAATAAAAATGTCACAGTTTTAATTAACTTTTTCGCGTTAAAATGACGTCAATTTTATTTCCAATCACTCAGAATCTCAGTAATTACCAGGTACAGTTATGGTTACTCCATTACTAACTTCTAAAATTACAAAAATATTTATTGGTCGAAGGCGGGACGGAAACAATGGTCATTGTTGCGTAAAAGAATAGAAAAGTTAACAAGATCTTCAATAAATAATACAAAAAGTATATATTTCTTCCATCTGATAAGCTTCTATTTTAACGAAATCCTTAAAAGTTTGCAATTGGTGTGCCTCCGGTTTCATTAAACAAAATATACCTTTCTTTTTGACTTTGTTATGTTCAGCAACAAATTACCAAAAAATTGGGCAGTGGTTCTAATAGATGAAGCAAGAGGCGGATGGAAACAAAGAGTAATGCCGCCAGTAATAAACACTGAACCGAAAACACATTTTTCCCTTGCCCAATGTAAAGATAGTTGAATCGCGAACTTAAATAAATCCATGTTCAAGGTTTTATTTTTTACTTTATTGAGCTGCCGTATTAATAAATTCAATACAATATACTAATTATGTGAAATTAAACGAAACCGTAATGTTTTCCGTCTTCTCCTCTTTGTTGAAAAGAGGAACATTAATGTGTTTCCAGAATTATTTTTGGGACACAGATCTCGATTCTGTTACGATCTCCGATTTTTCTGGACAAATACGAATCCTACTTTGAATATTTTCAACTGGCTGAACTGTTCTCTTCAGTGTGCACAAGATTACAATACTCAGGCTCTATTTTTTCTGTTTAAGTCATTTGT
>JAGDQP010023976.1:0-28502 GCA_022664845.1 Lepisma saccharinum | reverse complement strand
ATAATCTTATAGATATTTATATTATATACATAGAGATAACACAAAAATGAATCCTGGATTCGTGTTTAAGAATCAGTGGTGATTCAATAATCTTAAAAAGTTCTTTTTATCATGTATAATAGAATCGAAATGAGACTATGAATATTTAATTTCGAATCCGTCTAATGAAAAGTAAGTTTTGAGTTCAAGAGAAAACTTAAGAGGCTCCACTAGAATTATCAAAAGTGAACTTAGGATTTTATTGGGCCTAAATTTCGGGTTCTGAAATGATCTATGTGAAAAAATATTTAAACTTGCTGTAGACTCCAGAACCGTTTAAAATTTCAAGAGCAATAAACGAGGAAGGAAGTTATTCATGTTTCAAAATTAAATTCAGCATTTTCCGGATTATTTTCAGGTTTGGGAATTTGATGTAGGCTCCAGAACAATTCAAAATTTGAAATACGAAGATTATTTAAGTTTCAAAACTTCGGTAATTTCGGTAATATACCGACTTATTTTTAGATTTTTGAAAAAGAAAAATACAAAGAAGTGAGATGTCTTAGAATTTGGCATAGATTACAAAACCTTGAGCTTCTTTGGTATTACCTGAGAACGTTTTGTTACAGAAAGACAAAACAAATAAAACTTCGATACCTTTACTTTCAACATTCTTTTCTTTAGTTCACAATGGTTCGTGGTGCCATCAAATCTTGGAACGTTAATTGAACTCATTTCCCTGCGTCATAGGACAATGAATTTTTGCAGAGCGATATAAGTCCGGTGACAATACAATATTCCATTGTTACTTTCATATATTTATATATATTTATACATTTTAAAAGCAAATATAATATTTTCTTTTTCTCAACTTCTTTATCCTAAAATAAATACTAGCCAGCAACTAGTCTGGGGCTTTCTGGTTGCAGAACACTTTAGGATTAGGGTAGCAAAACATTTAGTTTGAGAAAATGTATCCGAACATCGAAATAACTCAAAAAAAAATAAAAAAAATTTTTTTAAAGACATTCTTTTTTTAATCAATTCGTACTAAAAGAAAAAAAAAAAAAAATGTTAATGTATGACTAAAAAGAAAAGAATGGGGCGCGTCTTTAAAAAGTTTTTTATTATTTTTTTTTTATTATTTTCAGCTAATCGAAAAAATGTACAAAGATGAATAATTCTTGGAAATTTAGGTACATTCAAAAACCATTTGAATTTTTAAAAGATATTAATAATTGCCAAAGTTTCAAAATTTCGGCAATCTCGTTTCGTTACCAGTTAATTTTCAGTGTTTAAAAAAAAAAGGTGAAACGGTCTTGAAAACTGATACAGATGCGAGAACCGTTAAATCCTGTCCTGCATCACCTAAAATCTATTTTTTACAAACAAGAAAAACAGCACCATAAAGGGGTCGTTGAAAATACACTAATGTTAGGAAGGGATCCATCATTATTTAAAAATAAATTTTAAGAAATATGGGTATTAATAATGGTAATATAAAATATGATCAGAATTTGGACCCACCAGAAACTGATTTCTTTAAAAAGAAGTGTTGTTAGTAAACTTCTTAATACTTAAAAATGTAGCCTCAGTTCTGTATTTTTTTTTAAAATTAGGGTTTTGCCTGACTTCACGTGTTTCTTAATTTAACATAATCCCGGTAACTTGGTGATATTTTGCCATTTGTTGACCTTCCATCCGAATTTTATATCAATTGTGTAAGAGTAGCACATATTCCTTCAAAAGACAAGTGCTGCAATAGGAGTGGCACGAATATTTAAATAATGAGATAAATCGTTGATAAAAAAAATGTAGTGGACTTAAATTAGAACCCTGTGAAATACCCTCTTGAATGAATTCAGTTGTAGACAAAAGTTCTAACAAGATTCTAGCTGTAAGGGAACTTCAATTAAGGCAATACAATGTTAAACAAAATTTAAAAAAAAAAAAATCTCAAACCGGCCCCGACTAAATTTTATTCAATTTTGAGCAAGCGATAGTGCTAAGAAATGAGAACATTTTTCTCAAATATGAATCATTTCTTCATTTTATGAGAAAAGTATTCTCATTTTTTATCTCTATCACTTGTTCAAAATTGAATAAAAATCTCGTTAGAGCCAGTTTGTGCTGTTTTTGCTCAATTTTAAATAAAGTTTTTTAACAGTGTACTAATTAATTATTGCTGTTTGAAAAATATTAGTGTACTGCTTTTAATATATAACTCAAACGAAACAAAAATTGAGGAGCTTAAGGAGCGAAGGGGAATGGCTATTTATATAAAAACAACAACAGAGTTTGCACTCGTAGCAAGTACTACATAATCAAAGCTAATCGCAAGGAAAGTTCCAATCGAAAAGTGCAAAAAAATCCACCAGTTATAATGGTTCTAAGAGTATTAAATACATGGGATTAAATGGAAGAGTTGGACTTTATGATGCATATTACGAGAAATCAACTCCCATGGACATCTTCCCTTCTTTCCCTGAACTCTTCAATTGCTTTCAAAAGGGTGGTCCGTAAGACCTCCAACAAATAAAATTGGTCCGCACATGAAAATAATTTGTATGAACGCTGATATAATAAATTGGATCAATAGACCTATATTCGACAATTTCTACAGAAGTATTTCATGATTTTAACAAGTCTACTGTCTTAACTAACTCTGTATGTACCTACGACTAATTGAGATCTCGAATTAATGATGATACGAAATATTTTGCCTTTAATACTTCTACTACTAATAATAATAGCTCTATGTCTGCTTTTAGACATAATCGTGAAGCCTTCCCTTACCAGTCATGTTCTTTTACGTAACCACATCTCGCGACATAAACATACTTCACAAGAACACTTGAAGCGCAATGCACATTTTTTTATGCGACATATAAGTGTAATAAAAAAGGCCGCCTGCTGTCGATCTACTAACAATATTTTTGTAATAAATTACAATGCAGGAAAATGAAATATATGCAATTTTGCGTGCAAGCATAACTTTAAAAGAACAATTCCATCATGGGAGCGAAGTACCACTCATATTCGCAATTGGAGTGCGTCTTTACAGTCATTCAAAAGGAATAAACTATAAAAGAAGTGAATAAAAAAGAGAAGGGAAGATGGAGGCTGTATGACAAGAAATAAGGGAGGAAAGGGGAGAAAGAGGGGGCAATTTCTGCACGACAGGACAAGATGAGGTAGGTTCTACATTTTGTGGTCCAGGTGTCTCCCCCACCTGCGCAGAAGCATCGTTCCTTCTCCTTCTTTGTCCTTAGAAGACAGTGGTCCCGGAGAATCCAAGAGAGGAGAAATATCCCTCTTTTCCCGACCAATCTTGCCCTAACGGTCGTCAAGGGAGAGGGCTTTGTTGCAGACCTGACCGTGCGAACAGGATGTGTGCAAGAAACAGGGAGGATGGATGCAGACACAAAAGACGGACGTTGGGGAAGGAAGGAAGCAAGCGAAAGAACTGAAAAGAAAAAAAAAAGAAAGAAAATTAAAAGAAAGAAAGAAAGAAGTGCCGCTGGGAACAAGAAAGAACTCCAGTTGTGATTTAAAATGGATGGATAGAACCTCTTCTTCGCACCCTCTGGAGGTTTCTGGCAAACACTACCACTGAGAATTATGAACGCAAGATAAACTCCAAATCTCAGCCTATCATTTACGCCTCTTATAACTACATAGGTTCCAATTATTCAGAAATCAAAGCAGATCATACGTATATATTGAAAGAGAGAGTGAGGTGATCAAATGAAAGTCCGGGGGAAGGTTTTAATATCACTGTAATTCAGATGCAGGAAGGCAAAATCTCTTAATATAATAAACAGAAGGTATTGTACTTTAGATCCGTGTTACCTAATCCTTTTCTTGCTTTACATCTTTACAATATATTCTTGTGGGGAGTTGTGGTACAGCTTAAATTTTTATTTTTAAAGCAAGGAAGCATAAAATGTACGGATTTTAACAGGACTACATCTGGATATAGTGTTGGTATTTAAAAAATTCGTCACCTTTTAGCGTCACATTCTTTGTGCGGTTAAAGAGTAATGCAAATATAGGAGGAATACGATAGAACAATAAACACACTACATTTGTGTGTATTTACACCGTATTTATTAGTTTATTAAATAAGCTTCAAGATAGAGTTTATAAGCCATTCTTCACTGTACTTTCAGTTTTATTGCAGCGCTAGCATTAACCGTCCTGATATTTTCACATCTTTTAATTTTGTGTTAAAAGCACACAGATAAAAAGAAATCAGCGTGAGTCAACGTATTTATGTGAGTCATGCTCCGATTCTTATATACAGGGTGTACCAGTGCAAACTTAGGGAGGTGATTATTCACATCAAAACAAGAAAAAAGCTCCTTTGAAGAAATTCAAAATTAAGGGGCGTTTCGGAGCTATAAACGCTCAAAGTTAGGTTGGAACCGTCACAAATGACGTCATATCACGACCCACAATGATGTACGCGGTGTCGGCTTAACAAATCACACTCGAAGTAGTAACCGATAAATCTACGTTTATGATTGAGGGAGTATCGTATAGACTGGTTTCTGAACGTGAGAATTTTATTGTCAAAGAACTCATTAAATGGTTTAATAGAGCAAGCATAAAAATTCAGTGTATAAGTTGAATTTGCCAATAAAAAGAAAAATAACTTAATGGATATATTGGCGGGTACCACTTCGAGTGTGCTTTGCTAGGTCGAGCTCGTTTACTCCATTATTCGTCGAGATATGTCATTTGTGACGTTCACATCTGGCATTTGAAGTGTACATAACAGATCAGACCCTGATTCCTTAGAAATGTGCAAAACGTGCACTTAAAAGATACAGAAGTGTACAAGTACGTAGTTATGGGGGGGGGGTCCGAGGGGTCCCGAATTCCCGAATTCAGATTTTATTGTATAATTAGTGGAACGTTAGTCAAAATTATATGGATTTTACTGAAATTTCACACCCGGGAAGACCTCGGACCCCCGGAAGGCACTGGGCCCTTCAAGAAATCAACTTCTAGATAAATGCCTGGAAGTGTACAATTTTATATAGTGCAACGAATTATTAACAGACGATAACAACAACCACAACAAATGAAAGAAGAAGTTGACTTAAACGTGACCAATAACTATTCTACTATTAAATGTTCCAAATGAGTGTTTGATTATTTACAAGAAATTAATAAAGAAATATTCACTAAATTGATGAATTTGTCACAAGAAATGTTATTCATATCATTTTAAAAGTCTACATTGAAACTGTTCGTAGTAAGTTGCCACTTTAAAAACAATTAATATCGGTGTATCTGATTACGTCTTCTACGTACCGTGACACATCACCTCTACAAGTAATAAAAAAATCTTTACAGGATGTTACTTAAATGTAAGAGACAGCTTATACCATGCATTAAAACAATATTTCTTAGAAATTTGTCTACTTTTCACATAATGAAGTTGACAGTGTCATAACTGAAGACAAAATGTAATTCTAAGTTATTGGAGACATGCGATACAAAGAATCAAATTATGGCATAACTTATTGCTACTTTCTTTCTCAACTACAGTATTTAGAACTCTGCTGACATGGAAAGAAAAAAAAGAAGAAGATTTATATAAGTTTGCTACAAAGGAACAAACGCGTTCAGTTCTTTCATAATAGTTCTCAAGCCGTGAGAAAATATGGTTCAGTAACCAGACTTCGTACCTCGACAATAGAATTCGGATTAAAACTTAACAATGAAACGCTAAATACAATTTTCTGATGGGAAGAAAGTGTATGAGCTCAGAGTGAGGAAATTATAAAGTACATGATTTGATATTTCCTTTAAAGTGCATACATACATCTTGAATATGTTTTAGTGACAATATTCGGTCATGAGTAGCGAATTCACGACATCGTTAGTGACGGTTCTTAAAAATGTTATAACATCAGCCATTATTTTTTTTTTCAATTACGGTTTGCTTAGATTACAGAACATTCTGATTGTTTGTCTCATATTAGGAGAGAATACTAATTTTACACTTAATTTCATTTGCAACTTTTCTTTGCTGTCTAACTATATAGCTCTAGTTATAAAAAAGTTATCAAAATTGAGGGATGTTGCATTCATGTTTTTTATATTTTATTCAGTTAATAAAATTAGTAGCATCAGTAGCAAATCTACTTCTTAAGTATTTGATGTGTATCCCACTAATTCAAAGCATAGAAAACATAGAAAGCCTAGTAAGTCTTTTGCGTTTCGTTCGTGATGCTCCTTGAATTTTTAACAAGCAGGTGAAATTCGATACAATATTTCAATAATTTGTGATTCAGAAATTAAAAGCCTTAGTTAATTCAATATTATACTATTACGAAATTTGTCAATGGTCTTAATTGTGAGAACGGAGAAAACTCTAATGAATTCGGTCAGCTCTTTTATGTTATTACAAGAAACACGGTATTACGAGGGAAGAATAGGTCTACTTCAACAGAATCATCCATTTTTATTTATTTATTTTGTCCTTATTTTAGATTTCAATCTAGAAAATCTCACTATAATTCAGGTTCAATATTATAAATGTTAGGACAGAGGCCTTATTTAAGTACACTCAAGAAATACACAGTTGTAGTAAGCAAAAATCTATGCATTTTGAATAATCGTTTTCGTTAGAGCAATTTTTATACATTTAATTTAAGCAAATATTTAAGAAGTTTTCAGTAAATATCTCTTTGTGAAATGATTCAATATTTATATGACAATCTATATGGATTCAGGTAGTGTATAAAGGAAACAAGATATAGCACATACAAACGTTGAATGAAGTTATGGAAAGGACTAATGAATATGAACTTCCACTGTGTCTGCGGTTCATAAATTTTGAAAAAAGCTTTCGATTCGATCTCCTTGGCAGCAGTACTTGAATCAGTTGAACATCAAGGCATCGAAAGTGCATACATCAAGTTACTGCGAAACATTTACTCGACTGATCCATCTGTCATTAGACTACATAAAAAAAGTGAAATATTTAAAGTTGGAAAAGGGGTAAGGCAAGGAGATTCAATTTCTCCAAAACTGTTTTCTGCGGTCCTGAAGCGAGTATGGAAGAACTGAGTAATGAGAGTTTGAAAATAGGCCTTAAAATGAATTTAAGTAAAACAAAAGTAATGTACAACCAACATGCTGCAAAGAAGGAAATAAAGATTAACGGAGAGACAATAGACATAGTTGATGAATATGTTTACCTAGGCCAGCTCAAAACATCGAATGCCAAGTTGACTGATGAAATAAATAGAAGATGTAAAATGGCGTGGAGTTCTTTTGGAAGACTACTCTTTATTTTCAAAAGCAAACTACCAATGTATCTGAAACGTAAAGTTTATAATCAATGTGTCTTACCTGTAATGATGTACGGCTGCGAAACTTGGACATTGAATGCGCAAACGACTCAAAGATTGAGAGTCACACAAAGAGCAATGGAGAGATGCATGCTAGGAATAACTAGGAGGGACAGGAAGACGAATGAGTGGATTCGCGCACAAACAAAGGTAGAGGATGTAATCAAGACTGCGAAGAAGATGAAGTGGAGATGGGCCGGTCACATAGCTAGACGAACAGATGGGATGAACGACAAATGTATACTACTTTGGATTCCTAGAGAAAAGAAACGACCGAGACGAAGTCCAAATGCAAGATGGGTAGATGAAATCAAGCGTTTTTTAGGAGCTACATGGATGAGGATGGCAGTAGAACGAGATATGTGGAAAGAAAAGGGGGAGGCCTTCATCTAGTAGTGGATAGAAAACGGCTGAATATGATAATGAATATAAAAGTGTTACATGCTATGTTCTATGGTTGCGGATTGAAATTATGTGATTGCTAATCTTCGGTTGTTTCTATCTTTATCTGTAGTGGTGTTTATTGCAGTAGACTAGCTAAGTTAGGATAATGTTTGATCTCAATTGAGTTACTTTATAGTTTTCGCGACAGCCATGTACTTTGCACGCGATTTCGTTAAGTAACCAATAGAAATACGTTGACACACATTTCTATTTGCTATTTAGCCAGATCACAAGCGAAGCATGCGAATAGGGCGTACACGAAAAAGCGGCGATATAGATCAAACCTAACCTAATTTAATGTAGAACTGTACTTAAAACATTTTATTTACAAGTGCTGAACTTTAATACAGAAATATTGGAGGGGAAATAGATACTATTTCCTTTTCTCACAAGAACCCTGTGAGAGTTAAATATTGAAATTAACGCAGAAAATCTGACACCCTGACTCGAACTCGGATCCTTCTGTTTCCGGTCAGGTTCGGATGAAAGAATACCTCAAACGTACGATTTTATGGCAATTCATGTCCCAGTAGGAGATATACGTAAACCCTCTGCAAATCAAACACTGGACCAAGTAACAAAGTTCTTCTTCCTCCTACTCTTACTAACCTTATCTTACAAAATATCTTTAAAAAATATTGTCAAATTCTGCAGAATAGTTTTCTTGCTGCTTGAACTTTCTACTATCTGGAGGAATAGGTGTGTGTCATTCGACATGCACCAAAAAATTGGGATTAAAATCCAGGATATGTTCAATTTTGGGTAGTGAAAAGTTATTGTATGATCATTAGTTGCTGTAAAGTCATAGAAATACAGTACTGAAGACAAGAAATAAATGGTATCCCTTCTTTATTCGAAGCATGTGCTTTGAATGCCAAGAAATTGTCAACTATATACATAAAACCAAATTAGGATGGATCTATCATCATCTGTTTAACGTGAAAAAGTAATTTCTACCAGTTTGTGGTTTCAACTTTTCTCTTTAAAAGCTAATTATTAAAACCGCAAAGTTAACTAAAATGTGTGTGGCCTTCTGCAGTTTCTGCACGATGACATCAAATATGTATCGCTCTGATATAATGGAATTTTATGTTACCATCAAGTGGATTCATCAAAGGAATATTGGCTCTTAGGTACGGTATAAGAAATAATGGGAAAGTGATATTCACTCTCTTCATGGTTCCTTCCAGTATGGATGAGAGAACTCCTATTTCAATTAGAAATTCAATACGAGCAATAACAGAAGGGTTGTCATCCATAGTGTGATGATGTTCTACATGGAGGTTTTGTTAAAGTAGAGCCGGAACACTTAAATGTCAAACATTTGTTCTCTATCTTTTGTGGATTGCTATCAATAGCAATCTCTTTGTCTCTCTCTTTCTCACATCCCCCCTCTTTTAACTTTCTCTGTCGTGGTCCTGCCTTCCTCTCTCTCTTTCCACAATCTATCCAGTTACCATGGCGACCGCCGGCCCTGCTGACAAGCCTGGCGCAATGCCTGTGTTATTAGCAGAATTTAAGCTCCCTTTTATCTCTTTAATCTATCTCTCCTACTATCAAACACGCTACCTGCCTTCATTCCAGGCCAGAAAGCAGAATGGAAAAGATCGGACGACAACGAAAGTACTGCTAGTACCGGCTAACTAGAGGGAAAATAGCATAGTTTATATTAATATTATCATTGGAGTTTATTACCAAATATATTCACATAGACAGTGGGACTAGATTTTAACATACCATAATTAGTTCAATTCAGTGTTGAAAGCCTACATGTATAAAGTTTGCATTTTGGTCTTCTGAACGCTTTTCACAACAAAGAGAAACATATTATCAGCTCCGATACTTTCACAGCAGTTCCGATTTGTGGCAAATTAGTGTATTCAGGAGTGATTGCCTTAGAGTGACATTTCATGAATCGAAAGCTACTAACTTAAAATTATATTTGGTAACAACGCTACTTTGCTTCTACTCTAAATGATCCTAAAAATCAAATCAAATCAAATAATTCAAATCAAATCAGATAAGTTATCTTTCTAGACATCTTCACATCTTTCTAGACTTCAAACTCGCAGTACTAAGCAAGATCGATTAATTGAGAGCGAAAGACTATTATAAACCTTTTCCAATTTATTTAATTAAAATTACTACCTAGTCAACAGTATCTGAACATCCCATGGCTTCAGGTCTGTTGGTCAATGAAGTAATGTTTATAGTTGGTTCGCGCTCTGAATAAATCAATGCATAATCTCTGTCGCGAAACATTAGTTGACATTCCTTCACAAGCGTTTCAGAGCGTGTAACAACGAATGTTAGACAGTTTAGCCTGCACTCAATCATCTTTTTTTTTTTTAAGTTAATTAATTAATCAGGCAGATGCTCTAACACCCGAACTCTGAATGGGCCAATCCAAATATTGCACTTAACCATCGCTAAACACATTTTGTTTTGCTTGTAATACATACTGAGGGTTGTTCTCAGGTGGCTGTCCGTAAAGAAGGAAAGAATTGTAGAAAGAAAGTGTTGCATTCGGCCTAAATTATCGAAGTTACGGAGATCAATGGACCTGAATTTCTAATAACCTAACTTCTGAAAAGAAAGAATACACCGACAAAAATAAATGTATCTGTAAAGAAAAGTGAGAAACACTAAACAGTAATACGAATTCAAACACCACTGAGCCAAATCAAGCTAGATCATTACATTTTAACGTCATCCTACCAACCGAGCTAGGAATTAAACCTGAACGGATGACAAAATAAGCTACTACATCCAGGAGAGAACAACAACGACCATCCTGACAAGCCTCTCTCCCACCTACGCGATACAATGGCTCTCACTAAAATAACCAGATGCGTTACACATGAAGCAAAGAAACACAAATCAGTCCTCGGTCATGCAATAGGAAGGACAAACAACTAACTAAGGAATGTAAATAAACAAAGTGCATATCCAGAACAGTACTCTCAGAAGTTTCCAGACTTTGTGCTGCGTTAGATACTAGATAGGTTAAGACAGAGTTTCTCAATCTTGGTGTCACTATCTCATGCGGGTGTCTCGCAGGTAAGAATGGATGAATTTTAAAGGTATTTTATTTCTCTTGCTAGTGAAATTAGTTTATTAGATTCAAGTATAGTAATAAAATATTTATTATCAAATCCAGAGAATCAACAGTCATGTTTCGATATTAAAAGCAATAATATTACTTTAAAAAATTTTAAAACTGGGGAAACATAAGAAATGACGGCCCAAGATTAAGATTAGTATGAAATCTAATTATGTTGCTATTTTACTAGTTTTACGATGTCCGGTTCAATTTTCTTGCCACACATTAACAGGTCATTTTTAATGGTCAAGCGGTTTCTGACTGTTGATTGATAATTTACCATTCTCTTTATAATTTACCATCGATGAAAATACAAATTCAAAACAATACCGAGTTACAAGGAGAATAATGATTTTTTAAAGCTGCAAACACAAGATCATGATAATCTTTCTTTATCTTCAGCCAGAACTTCAGTCTTCACCATCCAGTGGCAGTTGGATAGATTTCGGGGGTGATAGGTCAGTCAGGGTGAGGTTGTGGGTTTAGATTGGTCATCAACGAAGGGTTTAATGCCCATCTCAAACCGACATTTTCATCGACAGAAGTATACTTATGATTTTGGACTCCTTCTGAGTAATTAGATATCAAATTGGACGTCTTCTTTTTGTCAAGAGAGAGGTCAGTAGTCAATAAAAAAAAGGCTGAGAAAAGCTGGATAAACAAATCCTTTCACAAGATAAACTTGAGTTACTCACACACTCCGATGAAAGAAACTCTGCTAGCTTCTTGGCCGATCATACACAGCACCACAAGAAACCTTCAACCTTTCCATTCGTCCGTAAACATAAACGAGATAAACGGGGGCGCGGTGGCTCAATGCTAGAGCGCTAACCTCTGATGCTTGGAGTAGTCGCTTCAATCATTGATAGTGACATTACTGACATGTGGGCTTTGTGGTAGACAAACGCCGTGTGCGTGAGTTTTCTCTGGGTTTTCCCGTTTCCTCCCACTTTCTTCATTCCACCAATCATCCCATCATCATCCATCCGACCGGAGCCACAGTTGCTTAAGATCTTAAAAATTAAATTAAAATTCAATAAACCAGATAAACAAGGAAAAGGTTCTCTCCTACTGCCTTCATTTAAAGTAATAATTTAGTCTCAGTGATATGATACTGTTTACCAATGAATATTATTTAAAAAAATCAGTAACAGTATAATTATGTTAGCACAGTTCGACTTGCAGGCCAGCCTGAACCAGACATGCCTAGAGGTCATAAAATTCGAACTACTTTCAAAGGCATTACGTGTTATCCTAGTTGGTATGCGACCTGGCACAACTAGGAAGAGTTGGTGGTGGTATGGCGGCAGGCGATCGAGCTTTGACTATAGATAAAAAAAGCTTTTTCATAAACAGGAAACCATTATCAACATAAATGCATGAAAAAGAAATACGGTATATCATTTTCCTTCAAAATCCAGTTTTTTACTACTATTTGTTCAGAAACAAATAAGGACTCTTAAGTCAATAACTTATAGAACTCATAAGTTCAGCGTATCAAATGGATTGGATTATATCCTGCGCAAGATCAAAACAGTTTTCATCATGAACACCTATATCTCGAAGATTCCTTCTAATATTGTTCTTCTAATGACGTCTCGGTCTTCCCAACGGCCTCTTTCCCACGGCCTTTTCAAACACACGCAATCTATGTTCATCTGCTAGGGTCATATTCGAATGTTCGCAACGATAAATATTACTGACGGAATAACCTCTCTGTATATTCTCAATTTCAGCTTGATATAAGTTGCAAGGATAGGAGTTTCTGAAATGAATAAAAACATACGTTACCCGATGCTAACAGATTATTTCTTTCTTCCGTGACCTCGTTTTTACTTGTTACAACCCAAGTATTTTAACCTGCTTATTTTCTCGACAGTCTGATCGCATTCAGAATGCTATATTTCTATTTTCTTCACCCTTAGCATATCAGCTTATTATCGTTACTTTTTTTATCTCCGTTCACCTGTAGGCAAGTTTATCTACTAGCACATTGGTGATACATTGTAGTGTATAGGGGCTCTATTAATATTAAATGCAGAGTATTCATGTGGATGGGCTATTGCAGTGGCTAATCGAGATTGCTGATCAGGACTGCCAAGTGAAATTGAACCTTACTAACTCTTGTGCTAACATGTTTATTTTATCTTATATATGAATTTCGGGTAAAAAAATATGAAGAACATGGAATGACAGTGAATAAACGTAAGAAAAGAAGAGGAACTAAAGCTGAAACACAGAAAAAATGAAACATCAAAATTGGAAGAAATTAGGTAGAGTACTCATCCAAATTCAAATACTAAAAATTAGGATATGAATTGTGAAAACAATATCTATAGTAGTGTGAATATATCAAGAGTTTTGCACACGAAACGATATGAGCAGTGCTGGATTAAGCTATTTGAGGGTCCTAGGCTATTGACTCCCGCTTTGGGCTACAGGATCTTTTAGGGCCCCTGTTACCTCTCCCCTGTATTCGTAAAAGTAATTTATTTACCTTTGGCAGGCCCCTGAATGAGTGGGGCCCTGAGATGCAGCCCCTTTAGATCCCCCCTTAATCCGGCTCTGTGTATTTAATGAAAAAGTATGAATATAGGCATTTAAATATATTAATTATTTACTAAAATATACTAAAAATGTCCCAAAGAAATTTGGCTGTAAGCAGATTTCATCTCAACTACCCTCCAGTCCTTTCGGTTCATTGCCCTTCTTCTCCATCTTGTAATCCCCAGCTTCCTTAAGGCTCCTCGCTACTCCCTCCCCCACTTTTTAACATTTTTCAAAATATTTCAAAATCTAATAGCATTATGAAAATTTTAAGAAGATACATCTCTAGTACTTACAAATTACCATGAAATGCAATGGACAGCGATCTCGAGATCTTGTCCATTGATGAGTGATTCGTTGTCAAAGATTATGACGTCATTATTTAATTAACAACGAATTACTCATCAATGGACAAGATCTAGAGATCGCTGTCCATTGCATTTCATGGTAATTTGTAAGTACTAGAGATTTATCTTTTTAACATTTTCATAATGTTATTAGATTTTGAAAAATGTTAAAAAGTGGGAGAGGGAGTAGCGAGGAGCCTCCTCGACATCGTCTATCCATTTTCTCCTCGGTCTTTCCTTTTTTCTTCACCCCTTTGGTTCCCCTAACACCTTCTGCACTCTGCTATCCATACATGCCCCAACCATCTAATTTGTCCACTCTTTATTGCTTTTACTATACTGATTACGATCTTGTACTTCATGATGTATACAATATATTTAACACTAAAGAATAGGTATTTTGCATGATATTCTAGGAAAAAGCCCTGCCGCTACTCTTCGTTTGGAATTGCGCTCGCCGAAGGACGTCAACCCTCAGACGTATGATAAAGCTTTTAGGCGATAGCTGACGGTTTTACGTATAAATATAATTTAAATAAATAAACTTCCCGAGACACATCGCCTATGAGAGACATGGACTTTACAGCCACTACAACCGAGAAAAATAATCTACCATTAATAAAGGGGATCCACGATATACGACACACCCACACCCTTACATATACTAGCACACGCTTACAGACAGAGAGACGGAAGGGGAGAAAGGGATTGGACAACTTCTTTTCTCACGTCATATTTGAATCAGAAGCGTTTAAAAAAAAATTCAAATGGTAACCTGGCTAGTACTGTACTTACGATCTGAGGTACATTTATAGTCCAGTTAGCATGTTAGGTAATGAAAGCCAGGTTGTTTGGTTTCTTGAACATGAATTCTTAGTGTTTTCCTGCGCAATCATTCTGACATTATCTGTCATTCTCATTCATGTGCTTCATGTATCGTCACGAATAGTCCCACACACAAAAAAACGTACATCAGTATTCCCGTCCATTCAAACCATTACATAAGTAAACTAAACCAGTGATTAAAAAAAAAAAAAAAGATGCTTTGTTAACAATGTGAATGAATGGATGAATACCATCAAAACCGCTCACTTCACGGTCCAGTCTGCCTGGAAACTCTCTGACAGCATCTCAGTGATCTTCTCAAGGCCCTCAGACAAGGAACAAGAGAGGAGTGGCTAGTCATCTCATCTCCTCTTCCCCGCCTTCCCAAACTCCAAAACAATGAAAACAGGTCTCAAGAACTTCAGGTAGATAGACAGGAAAGGTAGGCACGTGCTACCTTCTGGTCATGTGACCATCTTGGAATGCTCCAAAAGCACCAATGGATCACGGGATCATGGACATAGGCTCGACATTTTGCTGCATTGGATATGAAAAAAAAAAGTGCAGGGAGAACGGAAGGCTAGCAAAGGTCATGTCTGTCCTGTCGGGAGCTAACATGCGGGTTCCGCTTATATGAGTCTCACGAACACGTGGTTTCGTGGTGGTGATGTGTGTGTGTGCGTGTATGTGTTAGCGTGGGATTTCAAACCGACTGGAGAGGTGAGGTAAAAAGTCTCTCAAGTTGGCCTTGCGCTGTTGCCAAATCTCCAAGGTCTACGATCTTTCCGACAGTCTGGAAACATATAATTGTTTCTCAATTATTGCCACTTTTCCGTGATTAGTTTACATGTCATGTGTATGTTTTGAGGACTACATCTGATTCTATAATTGTCAGCAGATTTCAGTGACAGAGCTGAACTGACAACAGTGTCGTGCGCAAGCAGGAGGCCTTCCCGGCGGGACATTTCAGTTTTTAGTCGCTCGCAAACGAAGTGTAGTGTTGTACCTGACATACCATTCCGAACCTCACAGCCAGGTAAATTACTGAAATCATCTGTTTGAAATCTTAAGACCGTGTCGTGCGCTCTGCTTGAATTGAATTATACAGTGCTTGCAATTGGCATGTAGATTGATCTGTACTTCATAGATGTTAAGTGTCAGTGAATATTTGGAGTGTGTGTATTTGTGATGTGTATGTGTGTATAACAGGGGACGTACACAGTCACCTGTTTTGGAGGAATTTATTCCATACTGGAGAGTACTGCAATTGCCAAGTAAGTGCCTAATTTTTATTTTTCATCTGACATGTATGAAAGTTTTCCTTTGTCCAGTATTGCATTTCTTTACTTTTGTGCCTGTTATGCGTTATTTAAAGTACGTACGGTACGAAGGTATTGGGTCTTGAAGTCTTCAAACCTCAGAATTATTCTTGTTGAATTTTGAACGTATTTCTGGTCTTTACGCATGTCAAACTCGGACCGAGATAGTCGGAGAGGGTGGGGAAGAAGTTATTAGAAGGCAGTCGGAAAGGGCCTAGTTAGTAGGCACCATTCCGTCATTTGCGGAGTGCGACTGAGGAAAAATCTGAAAAAATCTCAATCAGAATTATCGTGCGCTGGGTCAAAATTATTCTTGTGTATCGCCGAGCACTTCAAAACGTTCCTATATGAATGTCACACATTATTACTGAGATTATGATAATTGATGATTATTGGTGATCTGCCCGGACACAGGTGTATGATCTAAATGCCTCTGGACAAGGTGAATTGATGATGCTTTGCCATTGCTGACTCTATTTCTGTTTAGGGTAAACATGGTTTTGGTACTCAGTCGTCTTAATTTAATTTAACATTTCCAATGTTTTGATTCAGACTTTACGTTAGGTTAATTAAGATTTTTTTAAATATAATTTAGGTGTAATCACATTAGGATAGGTAGTGTAAGGTTAGTTTGTTTGAATTTATTTATGACTCAGGCCGGGATAGGGTTGGGGAAGGAATCGACCGGGGCCTAAGTTCAAGATACAATCCCGGCACTCGCCTGGTGTGATTGAGGAAAAAGCTCTGTCCTCAGAACCTCCCGAATGCGAAGCCAGGTGAGCTACGGGTGCTCGGTTGTTAGGTTAATTTGACTGTGCTTACACTAAACAGAATTTGTTCCTCCATTGCATTTCATCGGATGGACATAATACGTCCTGGGACGGAATCTTTCAACTACTACATTCAACATGCCTCTACCACCGAGAATTGAACCCGAGAGTTCTTGCCTACAATACAAGGCGATGAGCAATACTGCTCATTCACCGGGAACACTGCTGCTATTGCGAGGAACATTGCCTTTTCCTTAGGCTTGGTTTTCAAATTAAGCTTAGTGTAGGGAAGAAGTTATTATGTATCGAAGACGAATATTCAATCCATCTATTGATAGAGACATCTTCCCCGACTCAGCAAAGATTTCAAATTTTCCCCTGGGCGTTCACGTAGCAGACAAAATTTTAACATGTAAGTTCAAAAGTTTCACACGATGCATTTAATCATGTAATGGAATGAAATTGACAACGTAATATCAAGTAATACTTTCCTCAGGGTATCATATCATACAATGAATCAAAATTGCACAAAGACTTACGCATTGATTTTTTAAATTCTTTTGTTTATGGACTTTAGGCGTCTATGGCTCAGACTGGGATGGGGAAGGAGAAGGCCAGGACCAAAGTCCAAGGTATCATTCCAGCACTGATTGAAGAGAAAACCGTTCTCAGGATAGTCGACGGCTGGTATTGAACCCACGACCTTTCGAATGCGATGTCAACGATTTACTGAGCTACTACCGCTCGGTAACAGAGAAAACTACGCATGTATGTAAACATTTCGGTTGAGTGACAAATTTTGTGCATTCTATGTTATTCAAAAAATCTATTTTCGTGCATTTGTGGTAAGTTTTCTCATTTGTCATACAAAATAATAATACTGAAACCGATTGAAATCATGTCAAACATCGTTTTCCGTATGAACAAGGGAGACAGAGAGAGAGAGAGAGAGAGAGAGAGAGAGAGAGAGAGAGAGAGACAGAGATTAAAACGTTGAATAATGATCTCAAAGATTTCTTCGCTGCTCTCTTCAAATATTTCAGACATTTCATTGCCAGCTATATAACCGTCATTGAAAGGGTAAATCCCAACTATCTTCCTCCCTTACAAATCGAACAGTAACTCTTTTGTTATTAACTTACGTGTAAAATGCAATTACAGTATTGAGAATGAAACAGCATTTTGCATACCAAACTCCAAAGTACTTCTGATTTGTTTTTGAATAGTTTTTCAATTTTTTTGCGAAACTCTTTAAATCTCTTTTTTTCTAGTGTCCACTGTGGGTAAGTAATGCTTGCTGCCTTGTAATCAAGGGGTCGCGGGTTCGATACCCAGTGGGAAAACAAGCGGTTCGGAGTCCACATTAAAATGTAGAACCATTAGTAAGACGTCATTTTCATCCAATGGAAGGCAATGGCAAAACACTATCGGTTCACCTGGCACAGGAACCTGTGGGTCATAGACCTGCTTTCGGACAGGACATTCTCATCATCATCATCTCTTTTGTCCATCTAATGACAATAATAGAGCTTATTTTCAGGTCATTTAAGAAAAACAGTTATGAACAAACTGCCATTTCATACACCACCTGAAATTTTCCCAATCTTCTCTAATTTTTTCTAACCTTTCGAAAAGCTAATATTTTTTATCGTCTCTTCGTAGAGTGTACACTGCAGCTTGATATAAAATAATACTTCATATTTAATCAATCTTTTCACAGATCCTTGTTCATCGGCGCACAGAAAAAAAATATTAATCTGCTTCTTTTCGTCAAAGACTGACGTCACATTATCTTTGTTGTCATAGTGACCATAATGTTCCAGTGGCGACTCGTGGTCAAAATAGTAGGTGAAGTGTATCCAAATCATTAATGTACCCATTCTCTGTTCATCCTGAATTTCCTTGACCGATGCGTTTATCCATAATGCCACTTATCATCATATTCAATATTGATGAATATTTGTAGAGAAATTAACTGCTAAAATTTGGGACCCCCGAGACCCCCGACATGCCATCCACATGTAAATATAGTTGAAGATATGACAAATTTCGCCTATGGAGCTTTAGAACAACAAACACTGAATGTTAGTATATGCGCCAAGAGAAATGCAGTACGTTGCTGAATTTCATTTACAAGAAACAATTCGGCCGTAGCAAAGCTATTGATTTTGTTGAAGTTTCTATTTGTAGAACAGAGAACAAAGTACTAGATTGCCAGACGATCTGTAGCATAGAGTCGCACAACATTTTAAGGGTACAGGGTACAACTAATGTTTTAAGATCGATTTTAGTATTTTATCATGTAGCGAATCAGAATACGTTGGGTGTCAGACTAGCTCCCTTGGGCAATTTGAAATATCCAAGGTCAAAGGTCACCTTGATCAAACTAGTCTGATATCCAAATGAGAAAAATTGCTTGCACATTGAATCAAGATAAAACTAATATTTTAGATTGATTTTTAGTATTTTATCATGCAGTGAAACAGAATGTGTGGGGAGCCGGATTGGCACCCTTGTGCAATTTGAAATATCCTAGGTCAAAGGCCACCTTGACCAAAGAAAGAAAGCAAATTAAAGTAAATTGACCCACCCAAATGAAATTGCTAGCAATCAGTCTGCTGCAGTTCCCAAATTATGAACTGTTGCAGCTATATCTGAAAGCTTTTCCTCATCGAAAGACTCCATCAGCATTACACAATCAAGCTTTAACTTTCGATAAAAGTGGACGAGGATTACAAACATGTCGGTGTCGTCTGATAAAATCTTGATAGGTTTGGTGCCATTTCCGGACAAAATAATTGCTCGTTGTGCAATTATGACGCCAGCTTCTTCATTCTGAGTGCACAAGTCATGGCGTAAACATACGTTACCAGGATACTGTAATTCCTTTTGGATTGTATCAGTGGAAGTAATGACCAACTTGTGTGGAAGAAAATCTACATGTTTTGGTAATCAGTCACAGATCATGGATGTTAGCTGAACTTTTTTGCGTGATTCAGTCAATACACTGTTGCGGCGTAGGATAGGGGTATTTGCTGTGAGTTTCATAGAAGCACTATGAGTTCCTTTTCTCGCACGTGTAGCACTCTTAGGACTGAACTCACAGTACCTATCAAATACTAAATAAGTATCCTGTTCTACAACGTGCTTCATGATTGCTGCAATGGCATTATCAATGATCGCTTGTATTGTACCAACGTTTGGCCAGTGAACATGCCACAGCATGGTACTGGCATCTACAGTATAATCATTACATCAGCAGGTTTTCCTCTTGCTGAACCTGCACTCTTATTTTCATCATTAAAGTAGACTTCTGAGAACAAGGATGCATGTTCCCATATTTATCAAATAGCGCTGATGGTACTGGCGACAATTCGTATGAAAATAGTTTTGGGACAATATATTTCAGTATATACCATCGCTGACATCTTAAGCGTGCAATCACTCTGCAAGTACAACGTCAGATGGAAATCAGGTGAACACAACGTCCAAGATCTTTATTCTAGATGATATCCAGGAATTAACGGAGGAAAAAGGAAACTGTCAGAGCTCATATGTGTTCAAAAGTGCCGTATCGATCTGTGGTGAAAGATGATCACTAGGCGACGTGGGTCGGCTACATATCAGTAAGGGTGGATAAAAGGAACGCAGTGGACGGCACCGTAATTAACCATTTGGACTAAAAATGTAATTAACAACTACACATATGGATAAATTTTGACGACCAGTCCTTTTGTTTCAGCCATGACCATCCTCGTAATTCTGCAAATCCATTCCACCCCACCTTACAAATCAGTGAAAGCTCTAATATATCTAGATTTTCTTAAACTGAAATATTTTAACTTCTACCCAGAGTACATTTTAGGTAAGGTTAACATTCTATAAAAATTAACCATTAATATAGCCTTATACTGAGATTAAATTGTATAGCTAAGTCAAGGATCTAGTACGTAACTACAGAAGTAGAATACTTCAAATTATTCAGTTTTCAACTAGCACTGTGCGCCTGGATCACCACAATATTTTTAGACTATTTTCTGAAAATATTCATGAAGAAATAATAAGTACATGTTTATTAACTAAAATTCGAACACAAAATACGGACAACAATACTTGTTTGCTTTGTTTTATATATCATTACAAAATAGCAATAAAACTTCCAAGAAAAAAATACCTTCTAACACACTAGCTTCTTTAGTATAACCAAAAAGACCAACAATTGTACAGGTACACATGGTCCTGATACGGTGGGGCAAATTTACTTTACTTGCACGTTGAATAGCCGGAAGAGAAGTAACTCACAAGTAAAGTACCCGAAATGAGGACTCGAGTTGCTCATCAAGTGATACCTTAAATTGAAGCTAGTGACGAGTACAGTACACCTGTGAAATCCTAGCTGCAGAGCTCCAGAAATAAAAAGGTTATGGTGGGTCAAAGTTCAAAGAGAAAGCGAATTGTATTGAAACAAGTCACAACGAAAGGCAGAACAAAACTCAGAAGGACATGGTTTTGAATTGAAATGCGATTCATTTGAAGGAAAGAGGCACGTACAAAAAACTACACATTGATAGAATCAATATGTAAGTCGTCAATGAAGGCGTGTGATAAGCAGATACTTTGCTCACAATGAGCACACTTGATAAAAGAGATGTTCTCACATGAGGTCTTGTAACACTCGTCACGTATATTAGAATCAAAACAATAATCCAATGGAGAAATCCAGGGCTAGGGCTCCTCATCCAAGTAGCCGCTTTTGTAAAACGCAAACCTGATCATGTTGCGAAATCGTGAGGCGCTGAATTGGAAGAGAGTGAAGGACTGCATTCGTAAAATGTTATCCCGATGCCAGAGATTAATTTCCGAGGAAGCGATAACTGTGTCAGTAATGAACCTGATAAATGATTTATATGGACGGAAGAAGTAAACATCAAGTGGTTGGATGAAACCAGTGCAACCACCAGGAATTAAACGTTTGAACAATGTTATATGATTAGGGCGTAATTCATTTGATACGTGATCATCCTTATTTGCACTCCACGAATCCAGCAAAAGCAAGACTTTATCACGATCGGCAGGCAGGCTATTCCAGAATACAGAATAAAACTCTTTTAAATCACTTTTGTTCATGTTTGCAGTCTTTCCTGGATGGGACACTATGTTATCGGGATCTTTTTGCTTATTTCCTGGAAATTGACCACTGGATTCGGATACAAGAACGTACATCGGACGCAATATTTCACCATCTATGGAAATAACCGGCATGATCATATATGAATGAGTAGTAGCACTGACTGATCCAAATGCACCTCTTACAACCACCGTACCTTTAGTCCTATGAGTCCTGTATGCATGGAGTTCCTTGTCAAATCGACTTTGATCAGCATTTAATACTTGACGAGAATTCAGGTCTTCTAGTAACATAAGTTCTTTTATGGACGTAATAAATGTCGTAGATAGGTGATTTAATTCAGCCTCTTTTGATTTCCACGTTTTGCTAACCCTATGCGTGATAGAACGACTGACGATATTGTTTCTCTTTTTAAAATTAGACAGCCAGTGACGACATGCCTTGAATTGTAGAGTATTATCCGGATCTAGCTCTTTCCTTATCTGAAGAGCCCAAAAGCGAAGAGTCCTGTAGTGTATAATTGCACATCTCCCGACCATTTCTTTGAATTTATCGTGAACTGCTGCATTAAGTTTTTTATAACTGGGTTTTTGCCTTTTTCCCCCCCTCATATTCAAAGAGGATGTTTTTCGATTGAATTAATCTATACTGTGACTTGACAGATGAAAATTTCCTTCGTTTCTTTTCCGGGTTCTCATTGTGTATCCAAAACATGTACGCTGCTTCTTTATAATTATCGTCCAAGATGTGTTTTTGTTTTTTTGGCGAAGGCTGATATTCTTCACCTGAAGAAGCTACAGGTGTCGGAGACTCTTGAACTCTTGATGTGTTTGAGAACCTTGCGATGTACTTGGCATTTCCTCATCAAAGACGTCATCACCGTAGTCTCCATCATCGCTTTCATCACTGTCACCAGAAAATCCAAGAGTTCTAACTTCTTCTATGATTTCCATCTTGTCCTCAAGTATCTCCACTATTTGTTTGTACAATGAATCTTCATACCTATTCATTCTCCTATTAACAAATCCATATTTCTCATACAGAGCATGAACGATAGCACCTGCTTCCATTTTCTGGAACGAAAAGAACAAAGAACTTTTATTGACATCAATAACAGGAGCAAACATGCACAAGGACATTCATACACGAATAAAAGAAAGCGGGATATCAGGCAGAGAGAGGGATATCATTCTACACATTACATTAATTGGGAGCAACTTACGACGTATTACCATCGGGATAATCAGCAAAATATGGACATCACAAGCAGCTAAATTCGCTTTCTATTTGAACTTTGACCCGCCATAACCTTTTTATTACTGGAGCTCTGCAGCTAGGATTTCACAGGTGTACTATACTCGTCACTAGCTTCAATTTAAGGTATCACTTGCTGAGCAACTCGAGTCCTCACTTCGGGTACTTTACTTGTCAGTTGAAAGCAGACGGCAGGTTCTCCTCCGCTATGCCAATGCTCTCTCACTGGCCAGAATAGTCTTCAGCGTCTAGTTGTCATGGAAACCAAGCAGTTCGTCCGTCAACTGAATTAAATTCACTTGTCTGCCCAAGGCACCACCAAGGTAAAATTGTCTCCGCCATAGAAAGCACTTAGAGCTGAATTTTTGGAAGGCATATAAAAGTCACATTTCCAACTTCGCCAGAATATTTAATTTTGCTCCATACAAAATAGGAAATAGTTTATTTGGTGTTTCTGCTGGAATTTTATATCTATTTCATTTTCTGTCAAAAATAAGTTGTTTTTTTTTAAAATTTAATCAATAAAAGAATAAAATAATAGGTGAAGTGCAGCTTCACTAACTTCACTTGATACTCCATGCTTCCTGTCCAAACAGAAGAGGTACGACATCCGTTTATGCATCCCCATAGATAAAAGTACAGTGAAAAGAATTTCAAAGGATTCGTCAGAAGTGATTGTGAATTGTGATGTGACCAATACGAAACTCTCCCAACAGCACACCCATATTAGCCGATATCAATATCGGACGTTGCGATATTGATTGAGGTCATCCGAGATCAATCAATAACGAATTGCAAACATTTTTGCCGATACTGGCCGATTACATTGATCGACAGATTTTCAACTTTTCTTCCCCCCCCCCCCCCCCTGAGAAATTTCATGCAAGTATCATAGTATCAGTATGATTGATCACTGCAGTGAAATCAGTTTCTTTCTTTCGGGGTTAGGTTTTGAGAAATAGGCAAACCAATAATGTGACATAGAAGTGACATAAAAGTAACAATAATGTTACATAAATGTAGCAGTGACTTTTTTGTATGAGCGTGTGGTTAACGCAAAATTATGGGTAGAACGAACAGCATTGAGATGTGACTTACAACACATCTGTGGGACCCACGTTTTGCCTCTCTCAGCCTTAGAAGAAAACCGTCGAGATCATAACGAAACTTACCTTTAAAATTCGCTACAAGAATCAACATCCTATAAAAAAGTCACACACAAAAAATTGGTTGCCCAATTCAACTGGATGCTCCCGAGATAGGAGCTGGATATTCCTACACTGTTATTTGGTGCGAAGTGTACTAAAAGAGTATTTTTTTTATGATTCAATCAAATAAGTCACTTCTGCTTCATTTCCGTCGTGGAATGAAACACTGGCGAGTTGTAGCGTCTCCTCTGATACTGCAGAACTCTACCTATACACTCCAGTGTTGCCAACTCCAGGTAGGCAAGTGCCCTTATCTTTCTGAAATTGCTCTCTTTTTCTAACAATTTCCGGTTTTTCTCAAAATTGAAGCGTGATAGAGAAAAATTAATCATATTTTCGAACTCAACAGACGGAAAGCTTTTAGCTACAAGCATTAGCTCTCAGGGAAAAAATCTGTGTAGATCAGTGTTATCGGAGATTAATGTTAATCAGTATTTTTGATCGATAACGATCGCTATTGGGGAGCATATTTTTCCAATTAATCGATATCGATCAACAATATCGACTGATGTTGATTTCAGTATGGATGGATATCGGATAACGATGTTGATCAATGTCAATTGGTATCGCGCGGTGATATTTTCAGACAGTGACAGTGAAGTCGCGCGCTACCGACTAGACCACGCAGGAAAGATTGTAGATATGGAAAGCAACTAAAATTTTGTTACCATTCTGTCACGTATAAGCTGCATCCCCTACCCTCTGAAATATTCATGAACCTTTTTTCGTACCAAGAAACACTTTTTTTTGTACGTTAGAGAATTGAGTACCCTGAAGAGTATGTAGTTTCCTATTAAACTTACCCGCAGAAGTCAGAACACATTTTGAAGCGATCATTTTTGGCTGTCGGATATCGCTTGCACCATATACAAAGTATATATTGATATAACACATTTGTTTGAGTTTAGCACTGTGACAAGCAATATGTTATTTGATACTTTTATATGAAGCAGAATTTAATATTTTATTACCTTGAAAGGTAAACTTTAGTCGCCATGTGGGATTTCTCATGTTGGATTTCTCGCAATGAACAACAGAGATAAAGAACTCTAAACAGTTTTGGACTCTGAAATACAAGGTGCGTAACTGTCCCAATTGCAGTGAGAGGAAAGTACACGATGAGTTTTTCCCTTGGCCTTACTGTTTCTTAAAGGATATTATGTAAAATGGGAGAGTAAGCATTGGACTGATCTAAGAAAGGTTACACTGGACATTTTACTTTGTTCCTTTTACAATATTGAGTATCCTTTAGTAAGACAAATGAAGTTAGCTTCTCACACAGAACATTGACGGTGATAGTGAAATACTACTTAAAACAATACGTGTCACTGTATATTGGTATATCTTCTTCTTTCTCTCCGTCTTTTCCCACCTACGTGGGGTCTACGTTTCTGATGAGTCTTCTCCAGAAAGCCCTGTCCTGAACTTTTACCCCTAGATCCATCCATTTTCTCCTTGGCCTCCCTCTACCTCTCTTGCCCTCCACTTCCATTGCCATCACTCTTCTGACTGCATAGTCATTTGTTCTCCTCATTACATGTTCATACAACTGCAGTCTTCTTTCTTGTATCTTCTTAGATATCTCTACAACTTTGGTTGCACCTCTTACATTTCTCACTCTGTCTCTTCTTGTTATCCCACACATCCAGCGTAGCATTCTCATTTCGGTAACATCTAATTTCTTTTCTTGTGCTTTCTTTATTGGCCATGTTTCTGCTCCGTACATCATTGCTGTCTAACCACTATTTTGTAAATAATCCCTTTATTTTTCACGGTGATTCTGCGGTCGCAGAGAATGCCACTTACTTTCTTCCAATTTCGCCATCCCGCTTGCATTCTGTGTGTTATTTCCGAGTCCAAATCGCCATTGCCAGTAACAGTTGAGCCTAAATATTTAAAACTTTTCACTTTATTCAATCGTTCTCCTTGCATCATTACTTCTCCATTTCCTTCTCCGTTAAACTAAAGATACTCAGTTTTCTTTCTACTAATATTTAGGCCTCTATCTTCCAGAGACTTCCTCCAACTCTCTACTTTCCTTTCAAGTTCTGCCCTTTTAGTGTTGCATAGTACAATATCATCGGCAAACATCATACACCAGGGGGCTTCATCCTCACATCCTGAGTTATAACGTCTATAACTACGAAGAGGTACGGGCTTAAGGCTAAACCCTGGTGTAATCCAACCATAACAGGGATTTGGCGTGTCAATCCCACACTACTTCTTACCTGAGTACTAGCTCTTGCATATATATCTTGGATTATCCTTACATATTTCTCTGGCACTCTTTTCTCTCTCAAGCATCTCCATACTTCCTGACATGGTACTCTGTCGTAGGCCTTCTCCAAATCAATAAAGACCATATGCAATCCTCACTTTTTGCTTTTCCTGATGCTTTTTCATAGTTTGTCTTAATATAAAAGTTGCATCCGTTGTACTTTTTCCTGGCATAAATCCAAATTGTTCTATTGAAGTTTCTTCACGTAATCTTCATTCTATAATTATCTCCCAAATCTTCACCGTGTGTGACATTAGTTTGATTCCTCTATAGTTTCCACAGTCCCTTCTCCTTAAAAATTGGTACAATAACACTATCTCTCCACTGAGTCGGCATTTTTAATTTGCCTAATATGTGTAATATTCTTTGTTGCCTTGTCTCTGTTTTTTGCTAACCTGTATAGCTTCTTCACTCCACCTGGTGTTTCAAGTTCGTCATACAGTTCATCCCAGGCTTGCGCTTTTGCTCTAGCCACCACCCTCTTTGCTTCCTTATTAGCCGCTTTGAAGCTACATTTATCTTCTTCTGTCCCTGAAGCATCCCATCTTGTTTTAGCTTTCTTCTTGGTTTTAATAGCTTCTTGCACTTCCTCACTCCACCGCTACGTCTCTTTTCCTGCAGGGGGGGCTCTTTCCAGAGGTTCTACCTAAGAGTCTTCTCTGCGGCCGTTAGCATGATCCTACTGTTCGCATCCCACCATTTTTGCACATCCTCTACTTTCAGACTTATTCTTTCGACAATTCCTTCCCTAAACAATTTTCTTAGTTTGTCTTCTTCCAGTCTCCACCATTTTGGGCTCTCTATTTAGCGGCCTCCTATTATTTCTACCTGCAAACTCCCAGTCCACAATCACCATTCTGTGTTGTGGGTAACACTTTCACCATTTATGACCTTGCAGTTCTTAATCTCCTTAAGATGTTGTCTTCGGCACAAGATGAAATCGATTTGACTTTCTTTTCCACTACTCTTGTAAGTTAAGATATACTCCTTTCTCTTCTGAAAAAATGTATTGCAAATCGCCAGATCGAATGCCGTTGCAAAGTTTATTACTCTTTCTCCTTCTTCGTTCCTATCTCCCACACCCAAGCCTCCTCTCAATGCTTTCTCTGCTTCTGTCTATATGTTCATTCAAGTCGCCGCCCACAATTACTCTTTTCGCTGGGGGTACGCTACGAAGTTCATGGACCAATTGCTCCCAGAATTCCATATTTTCTTCTTCCTCGCAGCCGACTCGTGGAGCATACGCACACACTACATTGATCATTTCACCCATGCATATCCTGATACTCATCACTCTGTCGTTCCTTCTATTTACACTTACTACACTATCTTTCAGATCTCTTGAAAGAACAATTCCTACGCCGTTCCTTCCATGTTCATTTGCTTCACTATACAGCAACTTGTAGCCGACTCCTAGCTATCTTGCCTTATTTTCCTTTCCGTCTTGTCTTTTGCACGCACAGGATCCCCAGCTTTCTTCTTTCCAACAAGTCTGCAATCTCTCTTCCTCTTCCACTCATCGTCCCAATATTTAGTGAGTCTGCTCTAAGGTTCACGTGGACTAGCTTCTTTAACCGAGCCCGTCCTCGACTCGGTAGCCCTCGCTCATTTCTCACAGAAACCGGGCGAAGCGCGTGTGTGAAGTTGGCCCCCCAAATATTTGGGCCAGCCGAGATTTTCCTTGAGCCAGTTAGTACTCAATTTGGGCTGGTTGGGCTAGCCACTTTTAGCTTTTGGGCTAGTCAAATAAAGGAGATAGGGGTGTCCAAAGTTTGGGGGGCTAACTTCACGCTAGCCCCCCAAATGTTTGGGCTAGCCGAGATTTTCCTTGGGCCAGGTAGTACTCATATTGGGCTGGTTGGGCTAGCAACTTTTAGCTTTTGGGCTAGTCAAATAAAGGAGATAGGGGTGTCCAAAGTTTGGGGGGCTA
>JAGDQP010023975.1:5473-28503 GCA_022664845.1 Lepisma saccharinum | reverse complement strand
TTTTTGTTCCATTTTCCTGAAATTTTGGCAAACTTCAGAAGATATGAGGGATCCCACCAAAATTTAATATGTTGTTGTACAGAGTTTGAAAGACATTTTAAACATATTTTGTAGAAACGTTTTTTGAGATTGTTACTTTGATTAACTTGTATATTTTCAAGATTGATGTTCTGCGCATGTGCAAAGATTGAACTAGGTTTTATAAAAGCACTGACTGAACGCATAAAGTGCTCAAGTTTGCCTTTGAAAGCTGAAGCTGACGGACGTGAACTACCCTCCTAAAGTCTACCTGAGTTATTCTACAAGTTTGAAAGCAGATTTTTACCGTTTTTCGATAAAGTTTATTCTTTATATTTCATGATTACTATATTTGGAAACTAAACTGCTAGTTCATTATTCGTGCTGTGATTGTTTTTTGAAGAAATGTAGTGCTACTTAGTTCATTTTTCGTGGTGTGACTGCTTTTTGTAAACAAGAAAAGTGAAATAGTATCTACTTTATTCTTGCGCTGTGATTCTACTTTTGTGAACAGGAAGTTAATTGGTGTATACTGTTTACAGCAACCACGTTATTATTATCTCCAATCAACTTTTGATCATCTGAGTAAGGAATTTTACTATTTGAGGATAAGGAGAATGGATTGCAACACCGGACTTACATCTGCTGATCATAACATTTTGACGGAAAAAGCTGAAGAATTCGCCGACCCTAGTCTATGTACGATGCCTGATTGAATTTCTGCCGCATAGCCGTACAGGGAATACTACCTAGGAATTCAGGTAACCTTTTGAATTTTTCTTTCATCTTCGGCTTCTATCCAAGTCTGATTTCAACAAGATGTTTGGTGCATGTCTTCATGCAAATGAATTAATACAGTTGGGTAACGCTGGCTTTTTTGACTCCCTCTCTAACACTAGGCTGGCTTTTCAGCATTATATGTTATTGACTGATCTCATTGACGCGAATAATGGGAGAATGCTGCACCCACATCTGGCTTTTCTCTTTGGTTTGATTACGGTTGCGGGAGCTGATATTCAGGAAGTATATGTTTCTATGAATTCAGATGATTCATTGAATATTGTCCCTCACAGCCGCGAGTACTCTCTCTCATTTGGAGATTCATTTCCTGTTTCCGCTATAACTTCAGTGCCTGTTTCAACAACTTCATCCTGTACTTCTACTACTAGTTCTGTTTCTGTCAAATTAGTTATGTCTGCATTAACGCAGGCAACTACATTCGTAACTACAGCAAGGCCTATCTGCAGTTCGATACCATCTACTTCTTTTGCTCTTCCTTCTACTTCATTTGCTCTTCCTCCACCTATTGTTTCTACCTTAATCATTGTTGATAATGAAGTTATTTCCTCTTGCGATACGGACTGCATTCTTTCACTTGGGGTTATTAGGTTTGTGACCAAGCCTACCATTATTATGAGGGTTGGGGAACACAACTAAGTCCTAAGACGGAAGTAAAATTATTGAATAAACTTAGTGAAGTTGAAAAAGATGTATTAATTAATCAGGAAAATGTGAATTCAGAGATAGTCCAAGAAGGAACAGGGCCCGATTACTTTGAAATTATAGGTGAACGTTTGCGCGGATTCGGTAAATTTCCAGTGAAAGGTAGGGAAGTCTCCATACGTGCGAAAGCCAGATCCTCTAGGTTAACCCCGGCTGATTATGTTGAGAAACTTTTTCAATTTGCAGTAGATAATTTATTATCTAATGCAGATCCACAATCCTGGGTCGGATTTAGTATTGAAAGTAGCAATGACGTCAACGGGAAGACGTCTTCATTCCGTGGCGTAGACGAATCCATCTAACTACTGAACATATTTTCGACTCGAATGAATCTTTCCTGTTAGCTGATAGTGTAATCATTAAGGCTAACATATCCGACCCTATTCGCGGACAAGGCGAAAGGAAAAAGAGGAATAATGATAAGTATTTACCTCTGGAGGAGTACTTACAAGCACACATTATTCCAAGTGCCTAAATTGGGAGCCAACTCCTACGATTATTTACCAAGAGCTTTAGCCTTGTCCGAGCTGAGAGCTTTAGGCGAATTTCGTAAGGTAACTTACATGAAAAGTGATCCTATCAAGTGGGAAAAGGAAGGTAAAGCTCTATGTAAGAAAGCAAATGTTAATATTTCAAGTTTGGGTGGAAATATTGACGATATTGATCAATTTCAAGATTATTATGGTAATCAAACCCAGATTGTAGTGTATGCATTAAAACCAGCTACTCGAGACCCTGAGATCATCTATAGTGGTAATGTTGAAACTAGAAACAAATTTTTTTTGTTTTACCATGACCAGGATTTTGACGTTATTTAGACTATTACAACATTTTTAAGAAGTAAAGGTTATTGCATTGATTCTTTGAAGCCATACGAACATCGAAGTAAACATAAGTGTGAATACCTTTGCGAACATTGCGAGGAGTACCATAATTTTGAAACTTCTGATGAGGAAAGAGCTATAACTTGTAATAGTTGTTTAAGAACTTTCCCCTCGCAATCATGCTATAATAACCATCGTACGAAGGCGAGGGGAAAACCTGTATGTTGCTATGTTAAACTGTGCCAACAGTGTGGTGTAAAGGTTGATACCCGATAAAGAAAGAGTAATAACCCCCATGTATGTGGTGATCGATTCTGACTATTTGCAAGTTGTACGTTAATGAGGATCATTTTTGTTTCATACAAAAGACGAAACCGATACCTGAAACTGATTTTTGCTATATAGTGTGTGATATTGAAACCATGCTACTCAGTGAGAACGAAAAAAATGAACGTGAACACCCGCCAAACCTAATATGCGCCTCACACCGCTGTTTTAAATGTAAGAACCACATGGAGGAAAATGACAAATGTTTTGAATGTGGTAATTCACAAGGTAAAAGAGACTTTATGTTTCATAATATTGAAAGCTTTGTAAAGCACGTTCTCCAACAAGGTTCTAGATTTAATACAATAGTCTGTTTGGCGCATAACGCGGCGAAATTTTAATCCGTATTTGTTGCACGTGCACTCATTGAAATGAAAGGAATCACTACTCAAATAATAACCCAAGGTACAAAAATTATGCAGATGAGTGTACGCAATATTAATTTTTAACATACTTATTTATTCATGTCCGTGAAATTATATAAATTACCGGCTACGATGGATTAGGTGAAAATTTAAAGAAGGGAGATTTCCCGTTTTTGTTGAATACTGAGGATAATCAAAATTATAATGGAGCATGTCCAGAACTTGAAATTTTGATGATGAAGGTAAACCAGAAAGTGAACGCATAGCTTTGAAGGTTTGGCATGGGAATTGTGTGCAAAAAGAGCTTAACTTTAACTTACGACGTGAAATTCTAGAATACTGCAGGAACAATGTTCGTATATTGTGCAAGGCGGTCAGACTTAATTGAACAAAAACTGAAGGGATGCAGTGTTTCCTTCAAGTAAGTACTATTTCTGCGATTGCGATGCAATGTTTTCGCTCTTTCTATTAAGAAGAGAAAAGTATTCCTGTGGTTTTCCCATTCGGGTATCGACAACGTAACCCTCAGAATAAGAAACCATTAACATGGTTAAAGTATATGGAATTTATAGGAAATGATGTTTCTATTCACGGAGATGAAGTTCAGTTAGGACGACTTAAAGTGGACGGGTACGATAGGAAACATCGTACTGCCTATGAATTTTATGGATGTTTTTAACATGATCATTCATGCATTAAGCAAGGTCGCCACGTGCCTCTCAATGACACGAATGGCGAAACATTAAGTGAGCGAGATTGAGAGGCACGTGGCGACCTTACACGTGACGACCTTGCTAATTCCACTTCCGTTGGTGTCCAAACTATTTATCTATTTTCAAATGAAAAAACTCACTATACTTTCGTAATAAATTATTAGTTTCAAATAATGGAGAGTCTTAGAAATTAATGTGATGTAAAGAGATAGAAACTATTTTATTGAAATTTATCCGTCTTCCAACGGTGATCGGAATTCAATTACTCTAATTTAAATTACTCAAGTTCCAAATTCAGTTCTATCATCAAAATGCAAGAATCCATTGACTCAAATGTTCTGGGTTCGAATCCTGAAGGAAATTTCGGAAATTATTCATAAAACATTAAAAGTTATAACGATCCGTCGTTTTGGCTGCGGTATACAACAAATATACATGATGCAGAGGTCATTATATAGAAAATTTCCTTCAAGATAAACTAAAAATATAACTTTAAAAAAGTACTTACTATTCCACAAATGTCAGTAACATGTGGTTCAAGATGTAGATATCCATCAAGCAAAATTCAAACACTTATTCAATCACTTCTCAAACAGAAAATTGGTGAAACATTAAACCCATTCAAACAATTTATATAATTGTATGGTAGCTTCCTCCAGAATTGTCTTTAGGTTCCTCAACGAAACGATTCTAATCTCTACGTTTTAAATGTTTTCCGCAAAGTATAGCATGTTTTCTACTGGTCATAAATATTTAAGACGGTATCTTTTCAAGTCGTGGCTAGTTGAAAACTTCTGATACGAAAGAAAACAAAAAGACGCAGTTACATTTCGACCGTCCATTACCCACCCTGTTAAAAAGCAATTAGCAAATACTCAAAATCTTCTAAAAAATAAATCTTCTAAGGGATCTTTTCGCTATTCTATTTTCCTTTTCCGAAAAAAAGGTTTCTTTATAAATCAAACAAACATATATTTGAAATAACGTAACATTGCCAAGTTAGTAATAAAAGCTTCTCTTTTCTGAGTCCCTAATACCGCCTCAGACAATCATAAATCTCATGTTCCGTTGTAAGTTTAGAAGCAATTTTCCAAAATATCTTAAGTGCCGACAGAACAGCGGTATCAATAAACCTTTGTTTAATGACACCCCAGCATTCACCAGAAATACATCTCAAAACGAATGTTATTTGTGAGACTGACCGCCCGTTTACTGTCTTTTCATCATCATTATGCCAATGAACTGACAAACATATTTATAAGATCTGTCCAACAAAATGCTTATTTATAAAAGTAATTCTTAAATTATGATAGGCCGAAAAGATCTGTTTTCAAAGACAAACATCATCAGGATGACACTTCAAAAGGAAAATTGTACGGTGCTTTTCTATCTTCAGTATGTTTTATTACACATCACTTAAAAGCGATTGACTACAAACAGCGACTTGTAATCTTTCATTGCAGCTGCGAAACAGAAATTTCTAGAAATTCCCTCAGTATAACACAACGAAAATTTCATTTGCAAGAAAATTAACGTACCACAATTTTAGCCAATTATATTATCTCAAGCCTCAGTTAAAGCAAACGTTTTCCATTGGTCACTCGAGAACAAAGCAATCAAACAAAAATTTCTTTTCTAAGCACTGCTAGTCTAAGAGAAGCAGTCCAGAGAATCGTATGTTCAGAATGCATAACATAACCATGTTTACCTTAAATGATAAGTTAAACATTATTTCATAATAAAACTATTATCTGATACACTGAAAAATTATCAGATTAATAAAATGCAATCTTCCACGTAACGTTCCACAGTTTTCCGCGATCGGGGCTTGATACCAGATCCTATCGTTGGTTACGGGCGGGCAATCGAAGAAGGCCGGTACGGGCGCTTAGTACCGGGTTCTATCGTCGTTGCAGGCGGGCCATAAAATAGTAAAATGGCGGATAAAAAAGGAATAATTAAGAAAAATAATTCATTGATTAATACTTATCTTCTCCATTATTACATATATGGCCTCCATAATTCTCGGGTACCTCCCACACCCCCTAGCATTTCTCTCCAAGCTCCAGAACCTGCTACATCTATTTCTATAGACCAAAAAGCGGTTTTAAATTGTAAGAAAGTGTGTCTTCTTCTACTAAGGAATTATTGACATTGATAATAGAGAGAGGGGTTATATAAAACAGTCCGTTTTAAAATAAATGCTTACTTTCCGTTTGATATTGTTATCGGAAAGGAAAAATTGAAGCTTTTGAAAAGGCAGTTAAGGTTCAATCCAATTGGGTTTTCCTGGCTTTTTTCATTTTACGTCAATTATTCAAATTTCAGTTTAGGTAAACATGATTTAACTTTCACGAACCAAAGTTCGTTTTGTACTTCAATAACGGGTACAATTACTTGTAAGGAAATGTTAGCAGTAACTTGACGATTGTGTGCGGACACTTTTGGGACATTATTCTGTCCCAAGTGTGTCTGCACATAATCCTGAGGTTACTAATAGGATATCTTTACATTATTGAAGTTCCAAACGAATTTTGGTCCGTGAAAGTTAAATTTTGTTTACCTGCACGGAAATTTGAATATCTTACGTAAAACGAAAAAGAAGATATGAACACGCACTACTGTGTGTCTGGAGATTCTAATAATGTAGGGAGTCTGAATATGGCCCACGTTATCTTTGTTGATCTTTTCACTAAGAACGACTATTTATTTTTGCGAATCGACTGAACCATCAAGTTGGCAGACTATTTGGACGAATGAAAAAGTATAACCGCTTCTTAGATATGACGTATAAAAATGTAATAAATCGAAAACTAAAATGTTTGCCAGTGGGCCATATTTGGAACATGGTGTTCGAAATATGGCCCGCTATAGAAGCTATATGGCAAAAGTGATGTGTAATCTTTCTGTATTACTCATATATGCTACATACTATATATATATATATATATATATATATATATATATATAATAATTCACAGCCATATTCAATCCACTACTGGATAAGGCCTCTCCCGGAGGGAGGAGGTGGTCTACTGCTCCCACGCTGACCAGACGTGTTGGGAGAGGAGAGCCGAAGCTCTCAACTGTGATCGCTACCTCTTTATTCAGGTAGCTCCCCAATTGGTCTCACGACGCTGGGTGGACGCCGCACAGGCAACACCATCTGGGTTACTGCAACGGTCACCCGTCCAAGCACTGACCAGACCCAGAGCTGCTTGACTTCGGTGATCTTACGGGAACCGGTAGACCAGCTCGGCTATATATATATCCACTAGTGGATTGAATATGGCTGTGATTTGTTTATTATTTATATATATATATATATATACACATTACAAGCATACATGATTTATATGATATTGCAAAACCAAGAATATTGTATTAATACAAAATGCCAAACTTCGTGAAAAACAAGTGAATATATTAATACAAGAGGAAAAGTATGAATAAATAAGAAGTTTAACAGAAACGAAGAAGTTTAGAACATCACGTCTCACATGAGGGACAAATAAATAGTCCGTGATCTTTAACGATGATTCCAACACACTCTTCATGAACGTATTTGCGCTACGACACGCAAAGATGCATGTCTGCAACCCTGTCTGCCTGACAAAGGTACCAAATACAAGATTCACAAGACCTGGAGAAACTCAGTGTCGGTTCTTCAGGACTATTAGAAGAAGTTGCTTATATTCTGATCGTTTTAAACGTGATGGCACTTGCTTTGTTTTCGTTTTAATCTTCTTATTCTTTGTATTGGAATTGATAGCTTCCTTAATACCTGACATTATCTTCGTTTTAATTACTAAACATTATGATAATGAGTGTTCAGTACAAACATTTCAAAAACAAAATTCTTTTATTTCAAACAGTTATTACTGCATTTTGTCCAATATAACGGTGCGTTATATTGCGCACTATTAAATCATTTTACTTTTTCTGGCGCCTGCTAGTTACACAATACAATACATTGCGTCACACGCATTTTGTGCTCACGTATGCTTACATAGCTATATTATCCATGCATTATACTGATAAAGTTTTCAAAATAGATTCTGAAACGAAACATTACTTACTTTGCTAAAATTACACCAACATATTTTCTTGCTCAATATGACACTTCAACTGGAGCTGCTGCCGCTTACGGCACTCACAAACAAATGAGTCGCGCAAAAATGCTTTCGCTTGCCACGAGGTGACGTCTAGTAGCACCAACGGAAAGTTGCAGAGATCTGGGGGGGGGGTTGCAATTCTGGGGACCCGGGCCATAATTGGTATACTTACCTTATATAAGAACTACATTAACTTTGGCAACAAGAGATCCCTTCCAAAGAAAGGCATGGTTACTGAAGCATTTGTTTCTGTAGCGTATGTCAATATACATATACAGGCTCATTAACTGAATATGGCCTATGAAACCTATGGTTGACTATATATTGTTATATGGCAGCGTAGGAATATTGGCTGGACGTTCAACAACTAAACTCTTATATATACAACTTACCCAGTAATGTAGGATGACTTGAGTTCACGCTTGAGTCGAAGCAAACCAAGATTATCTTAGAAGTTAACGAAGAGACTAAACGAACGTCTAGAATTGGACGTATATTATAATAGGATTTTCATACGTCCGTATCTTGTACGCACAGTCCGTATATCAAAGGCTCTGTATATCTCCGTACCGTACTTTGCAAAAACAACTAAATGTCCGTATTTTTAATTTATTATATCAAACAGTTGGTGATTGTTAATTATTTTAAACTTATATATTTCTTAAAATGCGTATCATACAATTTGCAAAGACTTATGTTTGCACGCAAATGTAAATAAGTCCTAAAATAATAAACCATGCTTTTAGTGGTTACGTTATTTACTCGTGCTTTAATATACAAACACAACCGAAATACATATTTTGTGTATGTTTGTTTGTATGCTGAAGTAACCGACTAAACAAATTAAAAGTAGTCCAACCAAATTTGTTATCACATAACTATGTTCTATTGGGTGAGTGCAAAATTTCTACCAGTTTTGACATGTCACAGGTTAGCGGAGTACTCAACTCACAGATGGCGCTGCCAGTATGTGAACAGGTAGGCACATAATCGGGAAAACAGAAAAGTCTCAGGCGCAGGCAGTAATTGTGGACAAGCAGACAGGGATAGCGTATCTCGTCGGTGAAATGGAGACCGACAAGGAGCACATCAGACACTGTTTACATTTTGAGTTCGATAAAGGCAGTAAAACGATCGCAGATTGCCGCAACATTCGTCAAGTGTATGGTGAAGACGAAATTGACGATATAACATGTCGTCGGAAGTTCGAATATTAAGGGTCGGAGACAGAAGCTGTCAAGATCAACCGCGGTGTGAATGTCCATCAATGTTTACGAGAAGAATCTCGGCTAAACTATACGAAGCCGCCTGACTTCAACCGTAGAAGAATTAGCGGAAACATTAGTATAAAAGACAACAGTTGAAAGACTGATCGAATCGCTGACTTTCACAACAAAGTTCGATCGTTGAGTGCAACACGAGCTGAGTGCAACTCAACGTAATAGACGCGATGCGACCTGTGTTTCCTTGCTTTCTCGTTACAAAAATTACGCGCATTATCGCTGTGATGAAAAGTAGGTTCTGTTCCGGAACTTAAAGCTTCTAAGAATTGTATGTCGCATTTCTGAACTGCCTCCATCGACGTTCAAACCAGAACTTCACCCCAAAAAGGCTATGTTAAGTATGTGGCGGGATGCCAAAGGTATAATTCACTGGGAGCTCCTGGAAACTAATGGAACCCTTAATACCATAGTCTACTCTCAACGTTTGGACATACTTCGATTAGCAATGTGCTCGAAGCGCTCAGGCCTCGCCAACTGCCACGTCATCATCCATAAAACATGATAACTTTGGTTTGGAGCTTTTATCCCGCCCCTCCTATTCTCTTGCTTGGCCACTACAAATTACCATCTGTTTCGCGCTTTGCAGAACTCCTTCGCTCCGTAAATCTTTAATGGCCCGCAAGCTGTGAAAACTACCTTACAACAGTTTTTCGACTCAAAACCTCAGGACTTTTATCAGCGTGGGATTCATGTCCTACCAGAAAGATGGCAAGGGTTCATCGATTGCGATGGCGATTATGCACAGTCCTAGTTGAGTTCTATTCTCTGTTTTTCACACTTCTATATGTACACCAAAAACGGGTAGAACTTTTGTACGTACCTAATAGAAACATCAATGTATTGAATACAAATGACAAGATGATCCTCCGAGCTTGGCAATAGAGAAGATACTAAACGATTACCTATTAAGTGTATATATTTCATTTTGATGTTGCAAGCAATTGTTCGGAGTTCCGTCCTATTTAATAAAATGGGATGAAAGTAAATTTTTTTGTATTTGGTCCCCAGCTACCTAGGTATTATCGTAACCCTATAAATTATAAGCTTATTACAATGTATTAATTTTTACATGCAGACTTGGCACATCAAACTACTCTAAAAGCTCACTGATTTTCGTGTCAGAGGTTACGTCTGAAATTAATGATAGATAATGAACAGATTTGGGAAAAAAATAAAAGAATTAGGAAGAGCGTTTACTTTTATATAAGGCTATAAGAGGAAAATGGTATTGTAAGAAATAAAACAACTTCCGAAACACTAGTACGCTAAATGAAGAACAGAATGTGGAAACAGATATAATTTCCCACTAAATTACTACTTAAACGAGAATAACGAGAAAACCAGCGAATAGGAATGCTACAAGACCCAACACTAATCGCGTTTAAGGGACGAAAAATTTGAAACGTGTAAGACAAGCAACTTTCACCCCAAACAATCGACCAATATACATGATTTCAACCAAAATAAATCCAACATAGGGAAGTTAATAGCATGTCAAAATACATGAGCAAAAGTAAATCAAGGAACTTGAAAACGATCATTTTGAGGACCAAAATCTGAGCAAAACCAAGAAATAAAAAGCTGTGGGGAAAAACAGGAAACGAAAAACCACCACGTTAATTAACTGAAGAATTGTGTTATAGAGTCCAGGAGCTTTATACCATCAAGGAAATCAGAAAGCTAAAATAAATCATGACTCAGGAGAGAGGAAAGGATAAAGCTGCAACTAATGAATCAGACATCAAGCAACAGTATTGACATAAGCAGAAGGGATACTCTAAATAAAAAAATACAGAGAGATAACTAGAATAAGGAGATAAACACTTAAACCAAAGCAAGAGAACCAAAATGAAATACTTGAAATTGATAAACTCATACAGAAATCCATAAATGAAATCAATGAAACCCACTAGGCGAACTTTCTACAACCATCCATACACAAACAGATAAAAGTGTTCTGTTTTACAGTTTTTTGTATGGTAATCCAACAGTTAGTGTGAGGTGTATACACAGTACTTACACACATATCCATACCCAAGACAGATAAATACTCAATCTTCTAAATAATAAGCAAATACAGCAATCTAAGAGCCACACAGACAGGAAACCAGTATATACATGCAGAATGTTTAGTTTATGGCAATATATACATGTTAAAAACCTAGGTAAACTTTGTTTTAGTAAGTAATGATTTCGGTCTGTCACGATTACATTAACTGTTAAGTTTTCAAAATCCACAAACATCCATGCGCCCGCAAGGATTCGAACCCAGTACACCATAGCACACAAATACCACGGTAGAGTTCATTTCACTAGTCATAGAGACTACATATGTATGGAGAGACCTCCTTAAAAGAACCGAGAATCTTCTACTGGTGTTAATGGAAGGCACGGGCCCAATGTCTCACCTCACACTGTGAAATACATAAATGGGTTTCAAGTCATTCAGAACAATTATGAGAGTATATTTGGACATTTCATGCGCGTATTTAAGGGATTAAAAAGAGGGTCATTTCTTTAAAAGTGCATACATTAAGTTGTACACTGGGCAGATCGCGTGAAATTGATGTCCACCATATTGCAAAACTATGTCAAAACGAAAGTGAAAATTTTGAAACCCACCTTTCTCTGATTCTGCACACTAAATACCTGAAGTATTCGTAAAAAAATTATCTTGGCAAGAAAATCTCGCAGAATGACAAATTCCACCGTACTAGTTGGCCTTACAGCCGGTAGACCGTTCCACTGTTAAATATGATTAGCAGAACAAAATGTAATAACTCGAATTACCTTGCTAATCAATAAAAGAGGGCACTGTACAGGAAACAGAGTTTACTTCGTAGCTTAGTTTCCTTTTACTCATATCTTCCGATGACACAGATTTTTTGTTGTTTTGTATATTACGACAATCTTAACATTCGATAACAAAACACATGAAAAAAGTTTTATCTTTCCTTATTTTATGTTAGGTTGGATTAGACAAATTTTCTTTTCACAAATATCAATAACCAGTAACCACACACTTTTTTTTTTTTTTTTTGTAGAATTTACTTTAATCTCAAGAAAATCAGCCAGTTTATGATTTATTTTAAGCAAGATATGTTGGCTTTGTTTACGTTAGGCTACCCTAGGTTAGGTTAGGTTATGTCACGGGGCGCAAGTATCAAGTGATAATCATTTAAAATTGTTCGTATTATTCTAATCAAAAGAAGCAACTGTAAACAAACGTTACTCAATTACTTTCAAGGGTGGTGTGTGTTTTGCGACCGTGCATTTTGGACCCGTGCACTTTGCGACCTGAAATACAGGCGAGCGAGCGTTTTGCGGTCCTTAATTCATATGAAATGCCAATGTTAAACTTATAAGAAGCTTGTTGAGTATTTCCGTTTAGGTCAAATTAAGTTAGATTACCAGTTTCATTTAGGGAGCTACTACAATTTGAAAGGCAAGGTAATTCTATTTGCGTAAAGGTATCCCCTGTGCGACACACACGCGTCGTGAACGATGTGATGACATATTCTCAACCCACGGTACGAAGTGAGGTGGGGTGACCTATCCCACTGCAGTGTTGTTCACTTTTGTGAATAATCTTTCCCTTTTCTGAAAACTGGTATAACTGAATATACATAAAAGGAATGCTCATTTTCCATGTGAAAATTGGAAAACCACGGTTGAACATAAATTTTAATTGTATCAACCCTTAGCACAGCATATATAATAGCTGAAATAAACTATATTCTATTTTCTACTAACAGAATAGTTTGTTAAAGAGCACTCCAGAAATGGGCATATCAAAAGAAATAACATAAATTATTTGATTGTCTTGGAGTATAAAGCTCTTCTTTTTACTATCGAGATTTAATATTTCTTTCTGAAATAGTACTCCAACTAGTTTGGTGAAAGAACTGACTGCTACACTTTCTCCTAGAAAGCAGAGAATTACATATATCAGGAAACTTACCATTCACCTTCAGAATAAAATATTGTAGCCAGTGTACCAGTGGTTCTCAACCTGAAGTTCTAATAATACTAGTAAGCCGAATAAACTTTGAGTAAGGTACTATGACTAACACTATTGAAGAAGATCAATAAATAGTCTGGAATATATGTTAGCGAAAATAAGGTATGATTTATTGCTTTGCTTTTTCTTTTCTTTTGTTTTCAGGAATAGAAAGCCATTAACAAAATCATATAAAATTCTAATTGTATTCTTTTATACTGAATACGTAAGAAAGGAAAACTTATACGATGATTCATCAATTTCTTATGACGGAAAAATGTTTTACTTTCTCAAGGATGACTTCCCCTACCAGAAATGAAAAATACTTTCTAACCTCCTGATCTAATAATCTTTGTATGTAAATCCTCTGTTAATTTTCAAGAAGTTAATTAACCTAAATGAGAAAATAAATGTAACCTTAAAGAACCTAAATGAAATGTACTGAAACTTTGACAACCTTCCCCTACTTATGAAACTGGAAGTAAAATTACTCTCTTTCACTCCACGAAGATTTGTCCCTGAACATGGGATTTCTGAGCCGTCACGAAAGTATGACTTTTAACAGTGAAATAGGGAATTCCTATTATCCCGGACAGACCATACACTTCTACGTAGTTTCTAACTACTACTAGCATACTAGGAATAACATACAAGTACTCCATTATGACTAACAACATAAAAAACTACACAAGGCCATTCCTTAAGGCTGTAGATCACCCCCGGCATCTTGGTACGCACTTTCCATTGATTAACATGGGAATTGTTTTACTCGTCTTATACTTTTCAGGAGTATAGTTTTAACTTCTGTTTTCGCCCAGTTTATCGTCATGTTCTCTTTTACTCATGCTACTTTATAGAAATGCAATATTTTACACAGGAACGGTATAATTTCCCGTTAACATATTGTGATTTATATAGCAAACTATTAATAATACATTATAATTATATATTTGGAGAAACTTCACAAACCAAAACTATACAAGAGTCAAAATAATCACCAAGACAAATTTTGTGAAAGCAGAACTTAAATATTCTACTTCCGATAGGCATAAAATTAGTAAAACAATTCCCGTGTAAATCAATGGAAGGTGCGTACCAAGATGGCGGGGGTGATCTACAGCGTTAAGTACCAGAAACAAAAGATTCCTTGTTTCACTTTCATTTAACTTTAAGCAACTTCTGAAGAGCAAACACACACACTATATTACTTTTTGCTTCCGGGGTTGCACTTTTCTTAAAGAAACTAATTTCATTTTAGTTTTCGGATTTCTTTCTTTGCTTGAACTTTCAATATATATAGATACATTCAATATCATTGCTAAATCGCATTTTTATCGTAACGAATTTCTATCGTTGTAAGATCGAAAATGCTAGAAACCACACTATGAAAGAATTACGACACACTTCCCGGAGTAATCACTTCACTTTCATAAATATGAGATATCGGATTTTACCGAACACAAATATATATATAATCACACATAACTCTATTCGTGTCATATTATATCTTAGGTACCGAGTTAATTTTCACATTAAACCATATGATTTCAATTATATCAAAATGGAGCCTTAAAGCACAGTTCCTCACCAAACAGTATTGCAAAACAAACTGTCAGATAAAGCCGGCAGTTGGCGTCATCAGCCATTCTTTCCGCTTTTTCTAGCCAATCATAAACAGTCATCCTTCACAAGGAGTTTAAATTATGGAACATTCTAGAACAAATGTTGCCATATAGAAAACGAAGCTCTATTTTACAAAATTAACAAGAAAAAACTAAAATTGAGAGGTGCACACCATACCACAATCGACCGCCTTTACCTCCCAAGGTACACAGGACATTCTAGTACATAATTTGATAGGAGGCTGAGTGCTCCTAAGAGCGTCAGGCATGGAAACAATGGGAGCAAGGTATTTAGCGTTCTGGACAGGATTCGAACTCGATTCGCAGTTAGATGTGCTACCGCCTGAGCCTCGGCGACCCCCAGTTCAATTTGGGAAACATCGGAAATCGTTACTTTTTCAATTTCACATACACATTGATGTGGCATTCCAACTTCATACAGAATGTAACATAAAACCACGCAAATATCAGGCACAGACACAAACATAATACCGAGTGAGTGGAAGCGTGCAAAGGCGGGTTAGTTCAAGTCAGGTTAGATTCTCCCCTTTTCCTTCCGTCCGTGATGTTGCCTCCTTATTCGGTGTTTTCTCCGTTTATTGCTCGTTCTGCATGTGTGTGTGTAGTGTTGCTTCCTTCTGTAGAATTTTTAAAAGCTGGTTCCCGGAATGAAAACTGTCATCTTGGGTTAGGTTTGCGAAACTGCAGACTTCCAAGGAACTGAGCGATGTTGCTGAATACACAGTTAAGGTGTAAAATCATTAATGAACTAAGCTGTTCAAGACGTCGCTGATTCTAAAATAAGTTGATGGGTCGCAAAACGCGTGATTAATTTCTCTGGAGTCGCAAAGCGCACGATATTCTATAGGATCGCATAACATACGGACTCCTTTCAAGACACAGCAAATATAGTGCTAGAAAGCAGACACATAAGATATCCTTACAGTTGATTATGGTTTTAGTTGGAAACACTGAATAATGCAATTTTCAACTTTGTGAGCGATTCCCTTACAACCGCTTTTCAGTTTTCTTTAGTTTTGTTACGCATTCCAACTCCCGAATCTATTCACAAAATAATATTTTCACGATGAGGAGAAAACATAGCCGGTCAAGTATCAACTCACGTAGAAAAACCTGCAAACTCACGCATTTTGAGAAAAGGTGCAAAAATTAAAACTCACACTATAAAATGAAGTAAAAACGAAAAAAATAAATAATAATAATTATAGTGGTAGTATTCAAAAACATAGTGCTAGGTGGTATGGAGAAGAATTGTTGAACTGATCAGACCGTAAACTATTTCAATAACTTTAAAAAACTGTTGGTTTAGTTTAATTTTTCAAGTAGAACCTACTCTGAAAATTGAAATTACTTGTTACCGTACGGTGTGTGTTCTTTTACCGTACTTTCGTGATAATTAACGTCTGTAAACTTATTTTTATGTGGAACAGTCTAGTAATTTTCGACTTCGGCCCGTCACGATTCGCCTTTAGCTGTTAAAATCCACACCCATCCCCCTGCCGGGACTCGAAACCGGGATCTTCGAGCCACCGAAGGCCGCTCGGTTCCCCGGCCGGCTAATTTATGTCTGTGTTGGTAGTCTTTGGTATGATTCTCGTTTCTCACGCAATATCCCGTATTTCTCCCTTCCAGATTAGAAACCCTCGCGCATTGGCACTTCACTAGCTTGACAAGTATGATGAAAACTGCCCAACACAATAAGTGCTCTAACAATTTACACCAAATGTGTCAGGAAGTACTGTATACTCTTGGTCATACTTGCCAGATATGAAAAGTTACTAAAAGGTTTAACGTTTCTAGCCGCAGTGGCCGAAGTCGAAAAATCATGAATGATTGGGTTTTGTAAACATTATGACACATTTTCTGGCAAAGCAGAGCATCCTAAATATACGTGGGAAACAATGTTCATAAACTTTCAAAAGTAGGTATGTAATATGAACATCAAGATACCTACTTTCTGAGGATATTGGTGACACAAGTAAAGATTTTAGAAAAAGTTAAAATCCTAAAACACTCGATATCAAGGAGGTTGGAATGTGAAACTATTAGTGGAATAATTTGGATTTAACAAGGAATACTAAACTCAGGAGGACTATAATCTATCAGATAACTTTCAACAACAACAGAAAAAGTGTTTGTAACCTGGATCCATTGTTCGTACTTGATCGTCTTAATATGTGCGTTGTCTGGATCAACTTACATTTATATTTAGTTTCCAGATTTTCAGTGAAATTGTAATCACTAGAAAATGGCTTAAATTTTCGGACAATCTATGAAAATTATTCATGTTCACAAAATTGTTTCAAAATCCCAGGGAAAAATAAAAACTTGACAATCTTTGTAGTCTGTTTGAAGGAACATTATAGATATAGAGAAAAGATTTATTACATTGACACAGAATTTTCTTGGTATTCGCTGTTGAAACGTGCGCCGAGGATTAGAAATAGACTTAAGTTTCATAGTAATTTATATATCCGCAACGATTTGAAAAAAGTAAGCACTCGGTAATGCAATTCCACTATTACTTGCGTTATCTTGTCATAATTAAATATCTAACATTTCGTCGAATCCGGGCAGATCAAACTATCGAATAATAAATCATCGTCTGTTAGCCATAGTATTTTTCTTCAATCTATATTTTAACATAGATATTTGTATTATAAATGCGCTAGTATCAGCAAGCCAATCTTACACTGTTACAATGATTTTTCGGCTTTGAACATTTGTGGAATAAAGGAAATAAAAATCAAAGATGAAATTTAACTAGTAAACTATATGTCGCTTGCATTGACATATTTATTTTAATAATGAATGGTATATTATTTTAATAGAAAAAAAAATAATCATGATATTCTTTCATTGGACGAATTTCTTTTGCTATTGATCTATTACATCACTACCATAATCTGATTCTTCCTCAAGTTCATCTTCATCATCTGTCTCGGATTCTTCCTCAAGTTCATCTTCGTCATCTGTCTCGGATTCTTTCTCATCTAATGGATGTTTAGTTTGAGAGTAAACCTTCGACTCTGAGGGCTTTTTCTTTGCCTTCATGAATCCGCAAAGACGACTCCAGATTCCAATACTTTTCGTTAGTTTATTTTTTTTTCAGAAAGCTGGAACTTTCCTGTAAATAACACGTAACCATTTTACCCAACTAAAAGTGCAATAATTATATTAACTTGTAAAAAGAATTATATGTTCAGGATAAGAAAAAACTCGTTTAACAGCTTATTCACTAGTGAGTAATGTAACTTCGTTATCTGTCAAGATGGTGTATGTGTGATATTAAAATAAGGTTCAACGCGTTAGACGTGGAATATTGTGGAATGAAAACCTTAAAAATAGAGAATTGTGAGATCTTAATTGCAAATTATATTCGACGATCTAGTGTATAAATTTACATAATACTAGGTGTTCGGTATACCAAAAACATTTCCATGCATGCTATGTGTGGGTCTGGCCATTTTACCAGCCAAGATATTTTTTTAGCATTGGAAGAACATATTAAAATGCAAATTATACACAAATATTATGAAACAGAAACACACACTTAAGTAAGTTGTAAATGTTTCGGAGCGTGAAGATAAGCAAAATAACCAACAAAAATTTTATATAATTCTTAGGTAGTTCTGTGTTCCATACAAGGATCGAAATAAAATTAACGGGAACATCAGGCATCAAGTCTCCAGATTACTTGACTGAAGCCACTATTTTCTTCAATTATCAGAGGTGCAGTGTCTGATAAAGGTAGCTGCTACGGCATCGAAATGGTTACGAACCTGTGTTTTTATCTTATTGTAGTTCTTGCCTTGTCAGTATTGTGTTCTGAGTATATTCTATCGTACATGTATTGTGTTCAAAATCCACGCACCGGTAAACAGTTGTTACACTTATCAATAAATCTCTTTTATTCTTTTTAAGCCATTGCGTAAGTGTTTATGTCTATTAATATTATTATGATCCAGACCAGATAATGCGTACGGAATTTACTAGTACTACAGCACATCCAAAATAAAACCATTTAAAACATAAATACACTAATATCATCTACGTTTCTCTTACTCATACTGCAACTTTCACACATCAAACATATGATTCAATGCACAGCACAATTTCCTCCACTGATTTATTTATTAACGAAAACTACATATGATATACTCAGGATCATGATATACGAAATCAATAATATTTGCATATATATTCCTTACTAGATTATGTTCTTTTAATCTTTAATGTATTTCCTTAATATCTGGTATTTTATCATATTATTCCACATTAATACGTCTATTTGTGAGAACTCTCAAAGCTGTTCGAAACCTTTCTTTTCTTTTCAATTCACATTTACTTTAGTAGTTTTACTTTATCTCTTTCAAATAACTATTCATCGTTTTTCAATAATTTAGAATACAATATCAGCTATAAACACAATGAATATTCCATTGAAACATCAAGCTCCCTTATTCGTTCCAACTAACCTAGTGCCTATAGTAAACAAGTTATAAATAACACCAAGCAACAGCGTCCTAAATTGTATGCCAGATAACAAGCTCCGTTACAAAGAACCACAGACTCTTAAAATTATCTTCATACCGAAAGACGAGACTACTTCGATTTTATTATTTATTCGTCCGCATCACGTCTGTTCTATTGGAATTTCTAATGTACTTGCAATTGTTTAGTGCTCCTTGTGTCTTCTGACATTCATTTATGTAAAAATATGCATGATTGAGTATTTGCTTTAGCAAGAAGACCGTGTTATCACCGTGCAATGTGTACCGTGTACCTCGTTGCGATTAACCAGAGCACGACGTTTCTTCAACAATGCCATCCATAGGCGGTCAAGTTGCTGACATATGTATTGATGGTCAGGTTAAGTGGCAAAAGCTGAAAGTGGATTATCCCACGGATATCCCATCAAACACTTAACATCACTTTGGAGGAGTGGAGTTTCTCTTTTGGCACAGCTCCTTCGCCTCCTTCCTTTAGGTACTCTCTGCCGTTTGCGTGTAATGTTACGGTAGATGACCCACTTTTCATCCCCTGTCACCATTCTGTCCGAAAATGGTTCACATCCATGAAGGGTGAGCAGGGAACTACAGATGCCAACTCGCTGCTGCTTCTGTTGAGGCATTAATGCATGGGGTACCCATTTTCCGAGTTTCAACACGTGCCAAGGTGCTGCAGATGACGGTGAACGGTCTAATGACATGGAGTTCGCTGGCCACTTCTTCAAAAGTTTGCATTAGATTTGCCTCCAACGCTGCTCGTAGGACATGTCACTACGCTGACTGGATGTCCCTGGTGAAATCCATACACATGACATGACGTATGTGGTCCTCAGATACTGCCATGATCAATCACAAGCCACACTTCGAAAACATAGAGTAGACCATTCTCCCCCTACACACTGCTGTACAATCAAGTGTCATATAGGACTCAACTATGTCACGTGCCGTCTACTTCACTTTTCGCTTGTCAGATGGCGTCATTGCAGCGGTTATCACAAATACGACATTACTTATGGGATAATCCGGTATGGAAAATTACAAAGATCTATCTTCAGAAACTCTTTATCTTGTTGTTTAGTTAAAATATCTCAAGACAATATTTTGGATTTGCTTTACACTTTAATAATGTTTAAGCATTAAAGCATCGAAAGTAATAAGTTCAACGTGAGAGACATCATCGTGCAGTGACAAGATATCTAAATGAGTTCTGAATTACCTTGACTCATTAATAGTGCTAGAAAAATATTAAAGTACGAAAATGGACAAAATGCTAACTGAGCTCAAAATCTATTAATGTTATTGCGTAAAGACAAAATATCAAACTAATAGTTAAAACTTGCTTAAGTCAAATTCAAATTCATGTTTCCCCTCTCTCTGTCCTTGAGCATGAAACTTCAGGCAGACTTTCAACAATATTCATCACCCTCAACTTCCGCCTGAAAATTGAAGAACGTTTTGAATATTGTCTTTGAAATGAAAACTCCAACGGCTAAAGACAAAAAACTCATGTTATTTTGTTGGAAACTGTATGTTACGGTGTTGACTGCCCTGCTCAACTCTAGAGGGATTGATTAAATGCAATTCTCTTTCTTGAAAATAAGGACATCTGAAATAACATTTTTTTTTCTCAGTAACAGAAGAATGCACATGAGATATTTTACATCAGACATGGATCTTGTTTCCACAACAGTGTCTAGAAAAACTTAGCTGACTACTTTTTCATTACAGTACTATATAACTCTTTATAAGTCAGATTTCCAAGAAGACCCAGAAATTTCAAGTTTTACGGTATTCCCGAAGACTAACTTATAAGAATCTAAGTATGTCTGACTTACGCATATTAGCTTATTAACTTATGTAGACATATCTTACAACATCAACGAAATATTACAACAAATATAATTAATTTCATTACCACAATGCTTTTCAACTTACCTCCACCGACCTAATACACAATATTCATTTTTATTTTATTTAACCATAATATACATAAATCAATCAGAGTATACCATTGTTGTTAGGGTAAATGTTTAATTCTCTTACTTTTCAAATAAATTAGCTTTTATTACAAATTCTTCTTTGACCCAATTTAGAAAAAGAACGAATCTAGTAGTTCTTATTTTAACTTCTTTTTCTTCTTTTCTTTCCTTTTTGGAAACATTTTACTTTTGTTGATTAAATATAGCTTCTCTGTTTCTTAAACACTAACACCAAATAACCTGCTATTCGTACAGGAACCATCATGGTCTCCATTTTACTATTGTTATCTAACTTAGATGTCAATATCTCTTTCGTTCTCTTTGTGAAAATACTTGTGAATTAAGTTTCTTTTCCTTCTCTTCTCTTTCCATTTCCTCATCTGATGCATGTTCATTACTTAATGCAATATCGTTTTCCTTTCTCGGTTCTAGCTGGTTGTACTCTGATGCAGCCTACTCGATTTATTTAGATCCACCATGTTGAAAATATCCTTAAATTCATTTGTTAGTTGCAGCAACACTTGTTGTAACAAACTTATTATTTTCTGTTAAGATGATAACATAATAACTCGCTTGCTTTATTCTTAATATTTGGCGTCGTGTAATTTAGAATTGGTAATATATTTTACTACCAATAATTATCTTGTTCTCCAGGTTGAGATGGATTAGGTTTGTTGTCCAACTGGTCTTTTCTTTGAGGTAATTTAATTTGTTTCTTTCTTTCATCACAGCAGTGCAAAAATATTTTTCAGCAGTAAACGTTACACAAAACTAGATATGACATTAACAAGTGCGAAGTAGAATAAAATTTAGTTATTTATTACTTTAGATTTGTTTGTAATTGGAATAAATTTTAATCTGGCTGATTTATATATTAGTCTGACCTCCATTATGTAATTTGTTCCGAACAATATTATATTTTGATACCAGTATCTTACATTTATGGTCTACATATTCTAATTAACAACATATGGTTAACTCTTTTGGAAAAGGACTATCTTCTTCTGCAAAAGTATCTTAAATTATCCTACACCTCTTCCAGGAACGATTCAAATTTATACCTATCCAACTGGTTTTATAATTTATAAGAGAATTACTGTTAAATTAAAATGAGTTCACCAGATTGTTGTATCAATTTCTGCAAAAATATTTTTCTGAAGCTATATTTGTTTTACTTATGTTGTAAACAGTTTCGAAATAACCTTTTATAAGTCTCAACTTTAAGATCTTTTATCTGCTTTGGCAAAGTGTATAATCTAAGTGGAAATATGTAGAAGAGTCCAACGCAGTAAGGAATCTTTTTTTTTCAACTGATAATTCATGTTAAGAATAAAACAAATTAAAACTTTGGATATTGTTTGTTGTTGCTAGTTAAATGAATATTAATATTAAAATCCTGAAATCAATATGTAATTATTTTGATTTATTCCGTAATAAAAGTATCTTAATAAAATTTAATGAAATCCGATAAGTGTGTAAGATGTACTTCGATAGTCAATGTCAATGTACTTCGATAGTATATTACATCCCAGATAGCACAAATGTCCGAGGGACGTCCTAATCTGGCTAATTCGGGAGATTCCTAAGCGTTTCTTGGACTTTCTACTATGATATCCCAAAATCATCCTATCCCAAAATCGTCCATTCCTTGTCCCAGGGAAGTTCCATGCTGTTATGAGCAAGAATGTATTCTTTTCCTGATCCAATGATGATCTTTTGTATGTCCATGGTATATATCGGGGAACTTAG
>JAGDQP010023974.1:0-19069 GCA_022664845.1 Lepisma saccharinum | reverse complement strand
GAATGGAATGCTCCAGACCGAAACATGGAAGAGTCGTCTCACGAAATATTGTTCTTAATGCTCTGGATGGGAAGAATCGGTTATTTACGCAAGAGTAACAGTGCTCATTGTCTTGTCCAGCTGCTATAGACAAAAGATATGACGCATGTTTTTAGAGAATATCGGTATTTCTCAAATTTCCAGGTATGTCTCACCTGTGTCTAGTTAATATCTATGAACGAAAATTAAAATTAGGATTAATAATTTTCAGTGGGTTACAAAAATATCCCTCTTCGGGATGAAACGAGAGATAAAAGGTGGGAGGCATTTGTACTTAGAACTTTTGTTAACAAAAAGTGGATATATTTATATTGACGCCTTGAATCCATACTTAATTTAATTAAAACAGGCTGACAAGGATATTACACTTAACTTTATTTTCAAAACAGACAGCAAGCGTTGCAGTTTCAATGTTCTAACAACATCTTCTTTAGACTGACACGTTAATTAACACTAACAGTTCATTAAAAGCACCAGAAGGCCACTAAGTTCAAAAAGTCACAAAACCTTGCAATTCTGAACCGATTAATTCGACAGGCAGAAAATGCTTGTTAAATATTGAGATTTTCTTATATAAAGTATAGAATATCACTTTCTAGCAATTGAGCCTCAGAACAAAATGGTACACCTAGAATTTTTAAGGTTAATGTAGAACTAACACCTCCAACAAAAGATGGGAACACTATCTCCGTATATGAGTATTTTTGTCGTTGCACGGAATTTCAATGCTGCTCCTACAAATTCAAGGGGAGAGAGTTTAAACGTTCAGGGAAGATTTTATATTTTCTTTCTTATTCGTTGTTGAAATCGCTTCATTGTTCTTATGGATATCTATACCTATAACAATGAAACTCTTTCATCAATGAACAAGGAAGAAAACTAAAAATCGGCACGGATAGAACTCTTGAATTTGTTATGAAATTTCTTCCCTTGAACGCTCCCGGCTTGAATTTGTAGGGGCAGCATTGAAATTTCGTGCAACGATAAAAATAAATTAGATCTATATGGAGATAGTGGTGCCATCTTTTGTTGGAGATCTTAGCTTTACATTAATCTTTTAAAAAATAATAATTATGCTTCACCCGGAGATGGGACAGATTTCATGTAGGCAAGGCAAGTTTGGCTCAGGCCGGATGGATCATGGGATAACTTAGTGCAGTGTTCAATTCGTAGCGTTGGATGGTTGGGATTATCTCCCTCTCTGTAAAAATATTTTCTGGTATTGTTTACAGATATATACCTCTAACATGGCAAATGGACTATCCCAAAATACCGTACAATACACACTTCACTAATTCTTCCATCTCTCTGGAAATTGCAGAAATCGAACACTGACTTAGTGGAATGAAGAAAGTGGGAAGGGACGGGAGAATCCAGAGAAAACATACGCAGACGTTCTTTGATCACCATAAAGCCCATATGGCATGAGCGGGAATCGAACCGACGACCCCTAACACTAGAGGTGAGCCCTCTATCAACGAGCCATCGCGGCCCCTAATAGCTGTCAACGTCACACACATATTAAGCAGATAATATTGGTTAATATTACGTTTTCTCTTTTTTTTTCGGCTGAGCTTGGTGCAAAAACAGTTCGACCACCCGAAATAAGGTAATATTAAAATATAAACTAGAAATAGACATTAACAACACAAAATAACCAAAGTTTGTCTTCCCCGCGTTCTAGTGGTTACACCTGGTCTCGGATTGGCACTGGAAGACACGCAAATGATATTATTTTCCTTAGTCGCAGCAGCCAAATGAGTGATCTGCTGAATGACTATGTGTGTTCTGCCAGGAAGTAGGTCTATGCCTCGGGGATTGGTGAACCGATAGTGGTTTGCTATTTTTCACCATCGAAAGATGGCTATCTAAGTATGGGACCTATAGTTTAAAGTAAACTCTGAATCACTTTTGTACCAACCGGCTATCAGAAACGGGAGTAGTTGATTACAAAGAACCAAGCGTTATCACTCATCACCACGGTCGCAGCCTTGCGAACAGTACATTCATTCAGTGTATTCATTGTAACAGCGTCTTCCCTGCCTGAGATCTCATCTGCTTTTCATAAATCATATTTTCTTTAAACCAAATTTGAATATTATGTATATAGCTTTCTTAACCAATATATAAGTTTTACGTGTGGCAGTTTTGCTATTGATGAATCAGAGGTTTTCCAAAATCTATGACCATTTAAAACTACTTAATATGTTATCCAAATTTGTATAATGGACATTGCATTTCCGATAACAAAATGTTCTTTACGTGTGACTTTAAACATCTATCTAATGAGAAAACTATCGAAAGGCCTTTTTATTTATTTTGTTCGGCGTCACCGGATTGACAAAGCCAAGCTGCAGATTCCGCAGATTGCTACAAAAAGACACATATAAAGGAAGAAAATGAGGATATAAATCTATTTTCCTCAACTTCGTCTCGTATTTAATATATTTATGACCTTTCGAAGCTTTTTAAAATGTAAGAGTCAATCATGTGTTGAAAATATGTTCACACTAAATTTATCTAAAAGTTACATAGGGTTTCATAAATCCTGAAGAAACACAAAACAATGTATGTAGAGAGTGATATAATTGTTCATCGTACTTACAAACAGTAATATACATTTATAAAGACAAGTCTCCCAGAAACGCTCGCATTTGGTAAACATGACCACAATTCAGTTCTGTATCATTTGTTTAGAATGACATCTAAATATCAACAGAAGTTATTGTTTATTTATGAGTTCACAAATTATGACACAGTATTTTCATCATTTACATGTTTTTTTATATTCTATTTTGAAGTTTTATGTTTTATTACTACAGCATTTTACTTTCAAGCAAGCAGTTTTATTACAATCTTCACACATCACATTCAGATATTTCTTGCACATTAGTAAATTACTGACCTTGTATTGGCCGATTTACTTCAACGTACCAGTAAATACAATTCCAAAAGATCTGTAGGTGTCATAAGATTGCTTGCTAAGCAGAATAGTGGTAACTCATTCAAAGGAGGAACGATATTTCTTCCCTAACATTAAAATTACCACAGTACAGACCCGATAAAGAATTCAGTTTCATTGTTTTAAACTTTCTGGATTGTCTTCATCGCTACCAATTTAGTATTATTCCCTTTTGAACTTAAAAAAATTGAGTTTATTAACTACGGCCTTCTAATTCATCATCGTCTTCAATAAGTAACATCATAACTAGATGTGAAAATGTTCTATATGCGGATATGTTATTTTTTCGTACTGCACTTTTCGCAAGATCTTTTAACATTAAATAAATTCCTAAGAAAACAACAGATAAGACACAAAACCTTAATAATACCCTTTCCATAGAGGGTAGTAATGATTCGTGTAAACTAATTACTTTTTTTCAGAGATCCATAAAACTCCAATAATAAAAATGTCTTAAAATACCTTTTATTCAATTTCAGCTGAAAGAACATGGAGAAGACCATTCAGTCACGGAACGTTATCAATGTGAAATATGTGGATATACAACTATCCAAAAGATCAGCTTGAGAAAACACATAAAAAGGCATAGAGTGGACAACCTTTTCGAATGTGAAATATGTGGATACAAATTTAGTCATCAGGGTAATCTGAAAAGACACATCTTGACACATACAGACGGAAGACCTTTTCAATATAAAACATGTGAATACAAATGTACGCAAAAGGGTCATCTGAAAAGACACATCTTAACACATACAGGAGAAAGACCTTTTCAATGTGAAACATGTGAATATAAATGTACGCAAAAGGGTAATCTAAAAATACATATGTTAACACATACGAACCAAAGGCCTTTGCAATGTAAAAAATGTGAATATAATTGTATTCAACAGAGAGAACTAAAAAGACACATGTTAAAACATACAGGCGAGAGGCCTTTTCAATGTGCATCATGTGGGTATAAATTTACTCCAAAAGGTGATTTGAAAAGGCACATGTTAACACATACAAACAAAAGGCCTTTTCAATGTAAAAAATGTGAATATAAATGTATTAAACTTAGAGAACTGAAATTACACATGTTAAAACATAGAGGCGAGAGGCCTTTCCAATGTGAAATATGTGAATATAAATGTACTCGAAAGGGTGATCTGAAAAGACACATAATAACACATACAGACGAAAAGTCTTTTCAATGTGAAGCATCTGAATATAAGTGTACTCGAAAGGGTAATCTGGAAATACACATGGTGAAACATAGAGGCGACAGGCCTTTTCAATGTGAAGTATGTGAATATAAATGTACTCGAAAGAGTTATCTGAAAATCCACATGTTAACACATACAGACGAAAGACATTGAAGTACTTAATCTGCTCTCATTAATGCACAAGGGAGTCTCAGCTCAGGCATAATAAAGCTCTCACTTACATCTCTCTGGTATAACCAGTTGTTACGTCCGGATTTTCATCAATTGAAAAGTGTTAAAGTATTGGAATAGAAAAAATATCTTCACCAGGACATACGGGTAAAGCTGGAACTTGATGACCTGTTGCATAGTTTTTGAAACATATTTCTGTTGATTGTAGAAACAATTGTGCCATTATGACTCACCGATTCCGAAGAGATTAATTCAAGGCAATAATTGGACTTCAGAACACAACTCCCAATGAACTCGCACTACTATAAAGAGTGATAGTCAGACACCCTTTTTCTTCTTTCTGTGAAAGTGTCAACCGTAAGCCCAACTTGCCTAGGTCACGTGAGGATTTATGGGTTTATGTGAAGGACTGTTAGAGTAATGCTGGGGGCCTCGATCCATAACTTTCTATGATATTCTATTTATTATTGGAATAAATTAGAAACAAATTTCCAAAAGAATACGATATTGCAACACTGAAAATAATCTAAATAATAATGTTATGATAGCAGTAAATTAATGTAGGAAACAATCGTTCCTCTCAAACAATCTCATCCAATCACTTTCGGTATTATTGAGACTGCTAGACTTTCGACATTATTCAACTCGATGTTATTCCTTTCTGTGCTATTTCTCGTCCCAGTCAACGCTCTTCAGGTTTATCTAATCGGTTTAACTCCGATCGTTGAATTTTATTTCGATGTTATTCCAACTTACTTTATTCTTTTGAGTTTTATTCCGATCGAAACATTTATTTTCAATATTATTCCCATCGATCCTATTCCCTCGGCTTTCTTCAAATCAAAGCATTTTCTTTTGATTTTATATGAGCCGGACTTATTCCTTTCTGTTTCGTTCCGATCGCTTCATTTCCATTGGTTGTTATTCCGATTGCCTTTATTCCCATCGTTGTTATTCCATCAGATATTTTTCGTACTAGTTATTCCAAAATCGGATTCAAAATTGGCTCTGGCTGACATCTTTCACCTCCCCTATACCAACCTGAGTCCTAGATGCATAAATAAAATTCAAATTTCGGACTTATTCCATTCGGTTATGCTAAGGTCCCACGATCACTAGTTTGCATCATTTGCATAATGAATCATGCCAACGGATCCCTAAGTATTCTTATACTTGTTTAAGAAGTAATACTCTACAATAATTGCATTCTAGCAATAAATAAATAGAAAAAACTGAAAGTACAGTTCTTAGATTATCCGCTTAGATATTGATTGGTTAAATTTGTCACTTAATTAAAACTTCTTGAAATCATCAGTTTAACAGCGTTCAATAACAACATTCGTGTTTAGGGTGAAAACGTCAGGAAAGAAGCCATAAGCAACGTGTTCAGAATAATATCAGTTTAAATTTCCCAAAAATTATTTTCAAGCTTCATTTTAAAAAATATTAAGAGTGTCAATAACTGGGTAGTACAAACTTCAGGGTGCTTACCTGCACTAAGTTAATTAATTAATTGGGAACCAGAGTTTAAAATACTCATTTTTGGTCCTTCAAAAATAAAATTATTATTCGTGTGACATCGTGTGTGCTCTGCACCACAATTCGTGAGACTGACAAATATTATTTACCTGAGTAATTGTGAAAGCTGTTGTTTATCAAAGCTAGTGTCAAAAGCAAAGAAGTATCACTCCGCATATTTACAAACTCTTGAATCAATTTATGTATGTTTACATTCGCCTTCTCTTTGACGTTTGTTCCTGATGATGCTAAAGCAAGAACCTGTCCAGACATAAGGAATTATTAGTTCTTCCATCTACACAGAAACTTCCATCTACACAGAAACTACGTATCTCTTTCGGTTCTACTTTTGTAGGGGCCAAAAAATGTGTGTTTTAAACTCTGTGTAATGTGTGTTTAAAATGTGTCCCCAATTAACTAATTCATTTAATGTGGTAAACCGCCCTGATATCTATAGTGCCAAGTTATAAGCGTTCATAACATTTTTTTAAAAAATGAAGCTTAAGAACAATTTTGTGAAACTATTTTTTTTTCGGTACACATTGGTGATTGTTTCTTTCATGACGTCTGCACACGGAGCACAATTTTTGTTATTGGTTGTGGTTAAGCTAACAATTTCAAGAAGGCTTCTTTAAGTTACGTATTTAACCTATCAATATCTAAGGAGATAAGCTAAGGACCGTGCTTTCATTTTCCTCTAGTTATTTATTGCTATAACGTAATTTTGTAGTGTTTTCCTTCTTAAAGTAATAGGATTTTATCATTATGCAAACTAGTTATTGTGGGACGTTAGGATAGCACCGAACAGAATAATTCCGTAATTGGAATTACAACGAAATGTATCTGATGGAATAACACAAACATTCGTTTTTACTAACCTTTCCGCTCTTGTCATTGTGGCGTGTAAGCACTTACTCATTGCATGAATTCCTGCTTTATTTATTCATTTTTTTAGTTAATATAATCCAACCAAATGAATGCTTACGATGCAAAATCGTAACGATCCCAGGTTTTTTAATAAATAAAGAATAAAAAGCCCAAAATAACCTCATAGACCAACTTAAATCTCCTACAACCACCCATCCACCAGAACCACATCCCATAAAAAGGGCGTAACTCTTTCAATGGCCTCACCATGCCAAAATTGAAAAAAATAAATACCACACAGGAGAAGAGCATAAATGGTAATTCGATGCAACTTTGTTTCTGGAGTTTGCCTATAGTTGCCAGATTTATGGAAAAACCTTCCTAAGTCCATATCCTGTGTACTTTCTTCGCTTCTATAGAAATACTTAGGTGGACCAGACTCATCCAGCCAAGGGCCTACTTTGGTTTGAAACTGCAGAAGGACTGTGCGCATCCGGGGCGGCTATTCTAATGGGATCGTGAGGCGATTGGGATAGGTCTATCTATTCTAAAGAGACTGATCATTGACATTGTTAAGGCTATAGACTAACACCATTTCAGTTGTCATAATAACATTCGTTACGGCCCTTGCTCTGCTTTCTGTTTCATCAAACATCGACATGAGCGACAAGGAATACTACTCAGGACACTATTAATTACCTACTACTGTGCCAGGTCCACCAAGCTACATAGATTCTCCGCACTATCTACTTTGTAAAAAAAAGCGAAAGAGAACCTTGCGCAATTGATGATTAAAAGTACTGTGGTAGTTTATGGAGTTGTATTTCCAACTCCATGAACAATATAACAACACATTCCTCGAAATAGTAGTTTAATTTCAGTATTTTTATCCTTTCACCTGCACGGACTTCCTACATATGATTGTAGCACGCCCGATATCGACGAGGTGTGGAACAGGAGTACATTATATGGTCTGCAGGTTCGACTGCTTTTACAGAAAGGAAAAGAACCCTAAGTAGTGATTCCGCGAGGCCCCCCTATGGAGGGTGTTTTCCAACTAAAGACTCGATGACACTCCCAACTTTAATTTTTTTGCTTCGAAAAATAGCTAGAAACCGTGCAAAATCACTTACATCCTCCAATTTTGACTTTACACTCCCCAAACTTAAATCCTGGCGGAATCCGTACTCGTATGTCCTCGCCCTCGTCTGAGTCATCCATGTTCGTGCTTTCTAAGCAATCCCTACTCAAACTGCATGCAACATTATGCAATGTAACACGCCAATTATGCAAAGTTATTACACATTTACGAACACTAAACTAAAATTGAAAATTTCACTGTTGTTAGGAAGTTTAGAAGCTAAGAGCAAATATATTCATCAACCAATGTTACAATGGAGTAAAAATTAAGGTCCTTACAAACTCCTCGCGTGATCAAACACTTTGATCAAGAAGTAGCCACAGTTTTGTCATTACCGTTAAGGTTATACGTAACCCAAAAAATGTTGGTCAAAAGTTTCAATACAGCCTTGTAAATCACAAACCGTCAAGGAAATTAAGCATCGTAGTATACACACGTGGACTTTATTTCAAACTTTATTTTGTTTTGTATGGGCCAGTCTAGTATTTTATGACTTCGGCCCGTAATGATTTGTCGATAGCTTTTAAAATCCACACCCATGCCCCTGCCGGGACTCGAACCCTGCAGGGGAATGGGTGATCGTCTGGCACACCGAAGACTGTCATTATTTGCAGTATAATCTCCGCTTATTAAAGATTAATGAACTAAAAAATCGCAGGGTATACCTGGTGAAAATGCCTTTTTGAAGAGGCAGATTATTTTACTAGCATAGCCTCATTATATATATATATATATATATATATATATATATATATATATATTAGGGTGGCAATGAAAATCCACTTTTGTATTTGTAATGGTCTCAGGGTCAAATTTTATTTCTCTTTATCTCAAATGTTTACTACAAAAGTTTTGAAAGAATTACACGATATTTAGTGGTCGCTCAACGCATCCATAAATTCACTTACAACCATTAAAATGTGAAAATTCACATAAAAATACTATGAAATTAAAAAATATGTTTGAAAACATTCTTTAGTAATATTTATGTTTTACGAATGTATAATTTTTTAAGTATTTAAGTTTGCGAAAGTATATTCAACACAACAAACAAAAATGCTTTGACTGATAATGGATTTACTTGGGATAAGGAAATTGTTTCTGTGCTGCTCTACAACTTGGGGAAGAAATTGCGCCTGATCTTCCTGATTGGTCAGTTTTCCATTGAAATTTTGAATCAATGCAATTCCTCGTTCTGCCAGATCATTTACAACATGCAGAGCTTTCACACGCTCTCGAGTCTGAAGGAAACTATCGTTCGTTTCTCATGTTTCAGGGCTTTAGAATAAAAGATCCGTGGAAATCTCCAGTGCTTCAAACAGCTTTTTGGTGTTCCTGGAAACGAAGTCACTTAGGGCTTTTATCCTTCGTGGTGTCCTCATATCTTAAGCGCATGAGTTCTTCTCCTTCACTTCCACTCCTTCCATATGGTCTCTGAGAAAGGGATGCACGTTTTGTAGTACGATGGTGGTGAATCGAATTATGTCTTCTATGGTAATTGGATCTCGTAACGAGTTATTTGGTGACGTCTGGGTATCTGTAGATCGGAAGTTTATACCAATTAGGCCAGTCGAATTAGGATTCTCGTATATGGTGTTCGTGCACATAATTAGTAATGAATTTTTCTCTTCACAGGATTGTTGTAATATTGGTCCTAATCAACATACTAAAAGTCCTGAATGATCCGCCTTGTGCTAACTCCGCCATCTTGGAAAATGGCGGACGATCACACATCTTCATTCGGTTTTCGGCTAATTTCTCAAAAACTGTTAATTTTAGAAAGAAAATGAACTAGACCAATTTGAAAGAGCAGTAAATTTCCTATTAGATAGAGCTTTTACATTTCTCTCAAAAGGTAAATTCTTAAAAGGTAAAGGTAAATTTATTCTCTAAAAAATATGGACACTTTTCGGATCATGAAATTATCAATTTGCTGAAAATTGTCACTTTTGCAGGATTATTGAAATGTTTTTGGGATTAATTGATCATTATTCAACTCTTAAAGTAAAGTCCATATTTTTAGAGACCTGAAGGATCATCGCAGACCACTAGGCGTTTTGGTGAGATCACGAGTGATCAGCACATCGGCTGTCCTCGCCGCTTTTTTGTGGTTTTCTTGATCTCAGTTTGTTACTGATTTGAATACAATGTATAATTTATTATTTCTAGCATACATTGGTAAAGAATGGCTTTAGGGAGGAAGGTAGATATTGTTTATATCAACGTAGATACTGGTGATTTTCATAATACATTTCATTGCATGGGAGGAATTAAGTGCGTCACGCCTTCAACAGCTGTGAAGAAATGTTCACCCGTGGTGAGGTAAAAATCTACATTATCATTAGAAACCCTTGAATCTATTCAAAGTATACCGATAAAGAATTTTCGCAGGGATGTAGACGAGGGTTTCCGAGCAATGGTCGTGCAAGATATGCACGCTTTTCATCCAACTGAATCAGATAATCCGATGACTGATTGTAGTGACGTGCTTTGGATGTGTGGTAAGTGGCTAAATAATCCCGGGCTGCCATCTTGGAGTGGTTTTATGGCGAAGATAACGGAACGTATACCTTATGAAGTTACCAAAGTCTAATTCTATCATTTTTGCATATGCCAGCAAGCAATTACGAAACCATAAACAGTGTTCTTCACTACGCTTCCAAAGTGTCCCAAGAAACAAAGCAAAAACATTGTCTTGTGACGTTCGATCAGCCACTATAAGCGAAAGCATGCGATATCGTAGCTTCCTCTTCAGATTTATCTAACATCACAGTGCGACTTGGAGGTTTCCATATGTTAATGTCTTTCATGGGCGCCATCGGACACATCATGTCAGGCAGCGATTTGAAGGAGTTAGGGGCCACTGTTTATGCTACAAATTCAATTGATAAAATGATATTTGGTCACCACTACGCAAGGGCTGTTCGAGCTCATTTGTTAACACAAAGAGCATTGGCACATACTTTGCTGAACAGTATAGACATTCCCGATGAGATGAAAGTAGAAATATCAAACATTGCCAAAGAAGCTTTCAATGGATTATGTACTTACGAATCCATTAATGGCTCTGCAGTAGTTAATGATCTTTAAACAAGTTTCAAGATTGCCTTACATCGACAGCTGAAAAAGGACAAACTTTAAAACTTTGGATGAAATACTTCCATATGGTGACTATTCTAAAGAACTTCATAAAGGCAGAAAGGATGAGTGATTGGGATCTACACTTGATATGTGTGAAACAAATGATGTCGTTCTTCCACGTTTCTGGCCACTTAGCATATGCCAAATCTTGTCAAATGTACTTTCAACATATGAGCATTCTTCATACAAAGTTAACCGAAGCGAAGATGGAATCATTCATGAGAAGTTTTGCAGTCAGAAGAACAGATAAATTGTGGGCTGGGCTATGGACTGATATGACTATTGAACAGACGCTTATGAGAACCATGAAAACTGTTGGAGGTCTGAGTCGCGGGAGAGGAGTGTCAGAAAGTGTTGTGTCAAAATGACAGTATCATCTGAGGCAGTTGAAAGCTTCGAGAAATTTTACAATGTAAGGCCGGTCACAGTGAGCCAACATGTTGATCTCGAAAAAACAAGAATAGAAAAGGACGATTAAGATACGAAGATATTTGTGAGCTGGCTTGAAATACACTATCCATTTGTGGAACGCAAGGAATTATTTGATTTGAATATTATCCTTATCGACAGGTGTCAGTGCAGATGACACCATTAACTGCCATAGAAGTGTGGAAATAGGAAAAGCTATAATGAAGAGCTTAGTAGGTCAGAACTTCCAGAACTTGAAATTAAAAAGGAAAGACAAAGTGATTCCATTAAGCTCAATGACCCATAATACTGTAAGACTTTATGAAAAAGTTGTGACTGTAAATACGAATTTGATGTTCCAAAGAATCATAAAAACAGTTCACGACGACAGACAACTGAAGAACTGGAACTGTTTTAACTATTACATTTCCTCCTTACCACAGTCGCTATTTGATGAACGAGGAATGAGAAAATGTGTTAAATCAAGCCTCTTTTCATGTTTCGACACAATGGATCCACAGACACTGCACCCTTACGAAAGTAAATTTGTTGTTGGTGGTGGTTTTATACTTCACCATGTGCTATGGGCTCGTCAAGGTACATTTCAAGACATGCTTTCTACTTGCACTGCTTACCTTAAAAATCATTATGGTTTGAACTGCATTGTGGTGTTTGATGGATATGGTGAAACTACCAAGAACACAAACAAGTGCTAAAAGAGCTCGGAGATACGCCACAAAAAGATGCGCAGACTACGAGGTGAAGAACGACACCCAAGTAACAGTTTCACAAGAAATTTTCCTTTCTAACGAAAGAAACAAGTCTAAACTCATTGGTTTACTAACAGAATTACAAAATCATTCCATCAGCGCCTTGCAAGCTAAAGACGATGCTGACACACTCAATGTAAACACAGCCATAAACGTTGCAAAATCACAACGAACTGCAATTGTTGGTGAGGACATTGATTTATTAGTTCTTTTAATTTCCTTAACTCCAGATGGGAACAATGTAATCTTCGTAAAGCCAGGAAAAGGAAAGGTGCCCACTAAAACGTACTCTGCCACGCAACTGAAGGAGAAGCATCCTAACCTCAAAGAACACTTCCTGTTCGCTCATGCGGTAAGTGGTTCTGATACGACTTCAGCCTTCTTTCACAAAGGAAAGACCAAGACAATTGCACTATTTAACAAGAGAGAAGACATTCCAGATGCTGTAAGTATCTTCAATAATTCTGATACTACCAAGAATGAGATTTGTGAAGCAGGAGAAATGATCGTCCTTGGATTATACGGAGCTGACAAATCAGATAAATGTCTTGATGACTACAGGTATAAATGTTTTAACAGAGAAATTGCAAAAGGGAAAATCGAAGTGAAGTTGGATAGTCTTCCTCCGACTTCAGATGCAGCCTCCATGCACATGTTGAGGGTTTTTCATCAAGTGCAGCTATGGAGAGGGAAACAATTTGATCCAGAAGAATGGGGATGGAAAGCTCATGGAAACATTCTTCTACCTATCCCAATGACTCAAGCACCGGCACCTGACGAATTAAAGAAACTAATTTCATGCTCCTGCATAAAAAACTGTGAAGGTCGTTGTTTATAAAAAAAAGCACGCATGATATGCACTGATCTTTGCGCTCACTGCAGCGGTATGGGATGTAGTAATCAACCTGCAATAGAAATAAAAGATGATGAGAATGAAGATGGAAATTAGAAAGATGATTACCTTCGTGGATTAGGCCTCCAGGGGCCACCACTTAAAAAAAACACGCCAATTGGCCTTACCTCCAAATATGGTAAAGGTGGTGTGGAAATAAGCCTTATATTACAAACATCATAAGTACTATCTGCGCTTCCGATTTAAAAATCACGAAGCGGAAAACATATATTTATTAGCAAAGGTGGTTTGACTAGATAAGGAAGGGAACATTTCTCTGCGCTCAAATACTTGAGAAATATTCTACAATTCGTTCTTGATAATAAAAAATCAATTGGAAATGAATAATAGTCAATTATCCTATAAAAATACAATATTCCGGTAACAGAGACAATTTCTGGAGAACCATGAGTGCTGAAGAAAAATGTGAAAGATCTATTTAATAGAAATGTTTTTGCTCTTTCAAAATGGTCCACTTCATTTTCTTTCTAAAGTTAGCCTTTTTCAGAAATTAGCCAAAAACCGAATGAAGGTGCCTGATCGTTCGCCATTTTTCCAGGATGGAGGATTCAGCACAAGTCGGATCATTCAGGACTTTTAGTATGTTGATAAGGACCACAATTACAACAATCCTGTGAAGAGACAATTTCATCCCAAGGAAGAAAATCACAAATATATCTCGAGGGGTGTCGATGTGCTGACCACACATCACCTAACCAAAAAATGCCGTGTGGATGGTGATAGTTCTTTGGGGCTCTGAAGTCAAGGAGTCTAGTTTAATTTACTTTAAGAGTTGAATAATGTTCAATTAATCCCAAAAACATTTCAATAATCCTGCAAAAGTGACAATTTTCAGCAAATTGATAATTTCATGATCCGAAAAGTGTCCATATTTTTTAGAGAATAAATTTACCTTTACCTTTTAAGAATTTACCTTTTGAGAGAAATGTAAAAGCTCTATCTAATAGGAAATTTTCTGCTCTTTCAAACTGGTCTAGTTCATTTTCTTTCTAAAATTAACCGTTTTTGAGAAATTAGCCGAAAACCCAATGAAGATGTGTGATCGTCCGCCATTTTCCAAGATGGCGGAGTTAGTACAAGGTGAATCATTCAGGACTTTTAGTATGTTGATTAGGACCACTATTACAACAATCCTGCGAAGAGAAAATTCATTACCAATTATGTCCACGAGAGGTACCTAATTCGACTGGCCTAAATGCTTTCTTTTGTTTATGATACTGATAACAAGGTCTCGCTGATTTCTCTGCTAGTATAACATGTACACAGTAATCAAGAATGAAAACATGGAAATGTAAAATAAAAGATTTTTACATCCTTTTTTCTTTAGTTCACAATGGTTCGTCGTGTCCTCAAATCTTGCAATGTTAATTTAACTTATTTCCCGACGTCACGCAATGATGAAATTTGCACAGCGACGTAAGTCGGGCGACAATACAATATTCTATTGTTACATTCATATAGTTTTATATTTTAAAAGCATATTATAATATTTATTTTTAATATGGAATTATTTAGCCTAAAATAAATAACGATCTGTCGTTTGACTGGTTGCAGAACGCTTTAGGAATTGGGTCAGGAAATATTAGCTTGAGAGAAACTATAACTAACTATAAAATAAAGACATACAATTCGTATTAAAAAGTGAAAAATAATTTTGTTTATGAATGACTAAAAAGAAAAGCATGAGGCGCGCCAATTCAAGAACTTATAAAGTGACTGTATATTAGAGCGTACCCCATGCTTTTCTTTTTAGTCATGCATTACAAAATATTTTTCACTTTTTAATACATATTGTTTTTTAAAAAGTATGTCTTAAAAGTGTTTTTTATTAATTTTTTTACTCACATCGCTTTGGGTAAAAATAAAATCTGAAATAACTACTGAAAGGTTATTTCTCAAGCTTCACATTTCATAGAGATGTCTGGTAGGTTTACTGTAATCAAAATAATCTTGTCCGTACAAGGAAAACATACAACACTAGGAATTTTGAAAGGAGTGGAAATTTCATTACAAGCAAAAATTTCTTTTATACTGCAATTTTTTCTTATATAGATATATGTGGCAAGGCTACTGAATTTATATACTGTTATTCCTTATTATATCAAAACATTCCCATCCAGACAGCCATAATAAATTATTTAAGGATAAAAAATTCACTATCCAACTCAAATTACAGGCCGTAGCTCTGAAAGTACTGTAGCTATTGAAACCAAACCTGGCTCACATTATAGGCAATATAGCGTAGATTTTAACAGTTTTTTGGTTTATCAAAAAATTCCTATCCAAAAGGCCACAATAAATTATTTCTCACCACCTCTTAAGAAATTTCCTATGCGCTATCCGCCTGTGACGTAAAGGAGCCGTGATTTCCGAAGGGACACGAGCGCACTCCGAAGTTCAGATGAACAGCCTATGGTGTTTTGTAGAAACACTAAAGCCCGTGCGCACCGCGAGGTGCGCGTCTTGAAGAAATTTTGTAGTATGTTTGTGAGCAACGCTTTTATGATTGGCATCGCATAATCACGGTAGATGATTATTTAAGACTAACTTGAAATATTCAACCGAGTGTCAATAGCAACCTTCCAAGAAGTGGAGGTTAAATAACAGCATGTTGTTGGAAGGTAAATAAAATAATAATAATATCTCAATAGATTTATTCAAACAACTGATGTTATGAATGACAGGCTTAATTACTATAGGCCTACATACATTTTTTTTAATTTTTCACGAAAATGTTACCTCAATAACCCAACGCTATGGTATTGTATTCTTAACCAGCATTCTCGTATAATCCCTCATATTAATATAGAGGAAAACATACATACAGGAGTTGGACAAAAAAAAAACTAAAACGTTTGAAAAAGTGTAAAAATCATACCTAGTATGGTGTGGGGCCTCCTTTTGCGTCCAAAACAGCTTGGATCCGACGTGGAATGGACGTATACAGTTCCTGAATCGTGCTGTGTGGAATGTTGTACCATTCTTCCTCCAAAACATGCTCCAATTCCTTAAGGGATGACGGTGGAGGGTAATGAGACCGCACACGCCTTTCTAACACAGACCACACCCACATAGCAAAATGACGTCCCAGGGATATCTGACGGATCTCCTGGCAGAGTCCCGTTTACATCCATAGGAAGTATAGTTATAATTAATCCTTCGTATAACTATACGAAGGCATATCCTTCATATAGTTATAATTAATTAAATAATAATAATAGTAAGGTCGATTTAATTTATAGAAATTCCAGTTAGGTAATCCCACACGACTTTCCAGGGGACCTCCATACGGGATGAACTGTTTGTATTGCCCGCAGAGTTATCCCACGGACGTCCTTAGGACATCGCTATGGGAGCAGGACCAGTCTGACGGTAATGGGATCTAAATGGGACGTCCCACGGACGTACTCTGCTATGTGGGCAATGGCTCAACGATGTTCAGATCTGGTGATTGTGGGACCCAGGGGAGGTGTGATAGCTCCTCGTCATGCTCCTCAAACCATGATTGCACCATTTTTGCAGCGTGACAGGGTGCCAAATCATCTTTGTAGATGCCATCACCATCCGGGAACAATGTGTGGGCCATGGGTAGAACCTGGTCCCCCAAAATGGCCTCATACGCCTTAGCATTCATCATTCCATGCAGGGCTATGATGGGACCTGCAGAAAACCACGATATCACTGCCGATACTGTAACAGAACCACCCCCATGCTTTACAGTTGGGAGCAGACAGTCTGGATCATAGGCCTGCGACGGTGTTCTCCATACGTAAACACGACCGGTTGTTGGAAACAAGGTGCAGGTCGATTCATCGGAATACATTACGTGTTTCCACTGATCAAGCGTCCACTCCTTGTGGTCCTTGCACCACTGGATACGCCGCTTCGCATTTACTGCTGTGACCAGAGGTTTGGCGATCGCGGCCCTGATATGAATTTTCATTTTATGAAGTTCCCGTCGCACTGTTTTTGATGAAACCGAGTTCTGTAGGCCGGAATTCAGTTCAGACGTAATTTTCATTGCAGTGGTCTGCTTTTTAGCTGCTACAATCCGTTTAATGCCCTCCTGTCCCTATCGGACAGGATTGTCTTTCGACCACTGTTGTACTTTGCAGACGTTGTTTGCCCATGCATTGTGTATGCCCTCGTGACATTGGACACAGTGCCTGTCGATACCCCCACAATGGTCGCCACTGTTGTCACTGAAGTCCAACCAGACGGGTACCAACGATCATGCCTCATTGGAAGTCTGTCAGGTCGCCCATTTTACCGCATCACTTGCACACCACGACACTCACAGGTGAACTGGGTGAACTGGGTATGACGTGTTTTTAGATTTTTTGTCCAACCCCTGTATATGTACCTATTTGTATCAACTGGGAACGTCATACAAAACATTCGGACCCATTGGAAGTTTCCACAGTGTTAGATGAAAAAGAAACTACTCGTAAGTATTATGCAACAGACAGTACCAATTGAGGTTCAAGGGCAAATGCGGTATACACCGTACAGCTGAGCATATAGGTGTTGGAAACTCACTAGAGTTCAAGTGTACACTTTGTGAATTTTATGTTAAGACTTCGTTGTACCACAATTCGTTGTTCTTCCCTTTTAAACAATACGTTGCTATTCACTTATTTACAATATGTCGTTCTTCCCTTTTCCGCATTACGTTGTTCTTACCTTTTGAAAATTACGTTGTTCTTCCATGATCCACATTACCTGTTTCTTCCTTTTACCACATTAGGTTGTTCTTTGATATTCCACATTACGTTGTTCTTCACTTTTTCACATTACGTAGTTCTTCCTTTTTCCACATTACGTTCTTCTTCCCTTTTCCACATTACGTTGTTCTACCCTTTTCCACATTACGTATTCGATGTTCCACATTACGTTGTTCTTCCATGTTCCACATTACGTTGTTCTTCCCTTTCCCACATTACGTTGTTCTTCCATGTTCCACAATACTTTGCTCTTCCCTTTTCAACAAAAGGTTGCTCTTCCCTTATTTACAATACGTTGTTCTTCCTTTTCCACATTACGTAGTTCTTCCCTTTTTTACATTATGTTGTTCTTCCCTTTTCCACATTACCTTGTTCTTCTCTTTTCCACATTACGTTCTTCGATGTTCCACATTACGTTGTTCTTCCAGGTTCCATATTACGTTGTTCTTCCCGTTTCCACATTACGATGTTCTTCCCTTTTGCACATTACGTTATTCTTTAATGATTCACATTACGTGTTTCTTCCTTTTACCACATTAGGTTGTTCTTCACATTTTCACATTACGTTGTTCTTCCCTTTTCCACATTACGTAGTTCTTCCCCTTTTCACATTAAGTTCTTCTTCCCATTTCCACATTACGTTGTTCTTCCCTTTTCCACATTACTTTATTCTTCCCTTATTTACTATACGCTGTTCTTCCGTTTTCCACATTACGTAGTTTTCCCTTTTATACATTACGTTTTTCTTCCCTTTTCAACATTACTTTCTTCTTCCCTTTTCCACATTACGTTCTTAGATGTTCCACATTACGTTAGTCTTCCTTTTAACACAATACGTTCTTCGATGTTCCACATCACGTTCTTCGATGTTCCAGATTACGTTGTTTTTCCATGTTCCACATTACATTGTTCTTCACTTTTCCACATTATGTTGTTCTTCCCTTTTCCAAATTACCATGTTCTCCCCTTTTCAACACTACGTTCTTCGATGTTCCACATTACGTTGTCCTTCTCTCTTCCACCTTACGTTGTTCTTCCCTTTTCTACATTACGTTGTTCTTCCATGTTACACATTACGTAGTTCTTCCCGCTTCCACATTACCTTACTCTTTCATGTTCCACATTACGTTGTTCTTTCAATTAACACAATACGTTGTTCTTCCCTTTTCCACAATACGTTGTTCTTCCCTTTTCAACATTACGTTTT